>JAYJML010000287.1:0-50655 GCA_035610835.1 Ophiura sarsii | reverse complement strand
GTTGACTGTTGTGTCTTTTTGTACTGCGAAATTTTCTTTCTTCTTTCTTTCCCTTTCTTCTTTTCTTTCTTTCCCCTTTTTTCTCCTTTTCCTTTTTCTTTTTCCTCCCTTTTTCCTTTCTCTCTCTCTTTTCTTTCCCTTTCCCCTTCTTTTCCTCTTTTCCCTTCTCCCCATTTTTCCTGGTGGGTAGGTTTGAATTTCCTGCTGAGCACCTTCAGGGGGCACTGTGCCCCCCCCCCCCCCCTCCCTCTGGATTTTGGGTGCTATGACCAACATTACAAATTAAAAGCTGGCTTTGAATGTTAAAATAAAGCAGAGAAATTACGATTTTGTTTTGGGAGAGACTGAAAGTTTGTATAATTTTAGTGCTCCAATTAGGGCTTCCAAGGGCTTCAAACTTTATGTAAGCATTTGGATTGTGTAACAACTGGTATGATCTGCTTGGATCTGATCTCGTGGACCGGTACGATCAGTGGCGTAACTAGACTTTTTCATGGGGGGGGGGGGGGGGGGGGGGGGGCAAGAAGGGGCAGTGACTTGAAATGGGGGGGGGGGCTTCTAATAGGGGGTTCCATTCCACACCCACACCGATTGATTTCATTTGTGTGGGGGGGGGGGCAAGCGGGGACAAGCGGGGGGGGGGGGGGGGTTCCAAGTGGAGACGGGGGCTGTAAAGATGTTTCGTTGTTTCATATTTGCTTCTTAATGTTATTTACTGTTTGCTTCTGATTGTTTATTATTTGTTGCTTGCTTCTTGTTGTTTGGACGAAATGGGTATTGGACGAAATGGGTATTGGACGAAATGGGTATTGGACGAAATGGCTCATGGACGAAATGGTTATTGGACGAAATGGGTACGGACGAAATGGTTATTGGACGAAATGGTTATTGGACGAAATGGGTACGGACGAAATGGTTATTGGACGAAATGGGTACGGACGAAATGGGTATTGGACGAAATGGTATGGACGAAATGCCCGACGAAATGGCTATTGGACGAAATGGTTATTGGACGAAATGGCTATCGACGAAATGGTTATTGGACGAAATGGTTATTGGACGAAATGGGTATGGACGAAATGGGTATTGGACGTAATGGGTATTGGACGAAATGGGTATTGGACGAAATGGTTATTGGACGAATTGGCTAGTGGACCAAATGGCTATTGGACCAAATGGCTATTGGACGAAGTGCCTATTGGACGAAGTGGTTATTGGACGAAATGGCTATGGACGAAATGGCCATTGGACAAAATGGGTATGGACGAAATGGCTATTGGACGAATGGTTATTGGACGAAGTGGGAATGGACAAAGTGGTTAGTGGACGAAGTGGTAATGGACGAATTGGCTATTGGACCAAGTGGTAATGGACCAATTGGAAATGGACCAAGTGGCTATTGGACCAAGTGGCTATTGGACCAATTGGCTATTGGACCAAGTGGTTATTGGACCAAGTGGAAACTGGACGAAGTGGGAATGGACAAACTGGCATTGGACGAAATGGCTATGGACGAATGGCTAATGGCCGAACTGCATTGGACGAAGTGGCAATGGGCCCTATAATAGGATCAGGAGGCGTCTTGCATAATACTTTATACGCGACGCGGCTATTTAGGGACCGCTCATTATTTCCACCGGAGGGGGGGCCGGGAGCCAAAGGCAAACCACCTCAGAAAAGTATATGACCCCCCCTTCCTATCACATAAAAACCATATGACCCCCCCTGTGTGATTTACCAAAACCATATGACCCCCCCCCCCCCCCCCCCCCCCCCCACCCCCCCACCACCACAAAACCTTGATTTTTTTTATCTTGCTTGTTTTATACAAATATGGAATAAAATATTATATACTCCCGCCTTTTCACCGATTTGCATGCAGTCCATACAGTCATATCATATGGAAATCACAATAGAAAAACTTCATGTTGGTGTACACAAAGGCATATGTGTTTGCAACAAAAACATTTTGTTGCAAACACAACATTCCTTGATTAGGCAGTGTCACCTGCAGTAAAAGAAGTTTATTTCAACAACGATAGTCCAAGCATGGAAACTCATGCCAATTTGCCACAACCTCTATCCATGTTAGAGGTGAACATGGATATATTTGCAGATTTGCATGCAAAAAACAAAAACAAAAATCATTTTTTCTATCGCAGATGTTAACAAATATTTTGCCTGTGATGTCATAGATTTTATGAAGCAGGATATTAACAAAAATGTGTCACGGTCAAGTAGACCTGAACGAACATTTCGTAATTCACTCAACTTTAATACGCCAATAAAAAAAACAAGTTTGTCTCAGAGGAAACTGAAAAATAAAAACCTATGCGAAATGCGGTGGGGTTTTTTTTCCTGAAAAAAAAAGCTATGCGAAATGTAGTACAAATATTCCTTTTTTCTTCATTTTATACAGGCCACTTTTTTTTGTGAACATGAATGACCTAAAAAATCAAAACTTTTTGGCCCCAATTTGACTTTAAAAAGTCTCACAAACCTAAAAAACTTTTTTTTAAAGTGATGACTTGAAATGCAATTGAAAAACTCTGCGTGTGGCTTTCTGAGACAAACCTCTTTTTTTTGCCTTTTATGCATGAGTATTTAAAGTTTAAAGTGGTCTACAATCACAAGTTGAAAGAAATCAACTGTGAGTGCATTGGTTGTTTAGTCTGTTTTCATCATTGGTACTCTGGAGTTAAATAAGTATTGTAGTGAACTAGTTATGATTAGTCATTATCAGTCAATAATTGTATTCATCTGATCTTCCTGTGTCCCGTCCTGTGTATACAAAATGAAAAACTTTTAAAAGGTAACAATCGCCACTGCACATAATCAAATGAGCTTGAAGTTTTGATAGAAATGTGAATAGTAATCAATGATGCTTGTTTTTAAATGCCCATGAAGTTGGCAAGATATCAAAGGCTGGAGATTTTAGTCCTGTTTGACCACAAATGAAACAAAAAGTTTGCTGATACAGGATGTTGTTTTTTTAAATATAATTTTTGGACACAAGAGTGTAAAGTTGTGTTTGCTTGTCATTGGAATATGCCATTACAAATGAGCCAATATTGAACCACTTGTAACATTTAATTCAGTCAAAATGTTGCATTGTTGTAATTATTGTTGCAAATTACAGTGGCGTAGCTAGGTTATTCATATTGGGGGGGCAAGAAATGAAAATGACAAGATGAGAAGACGACAAGATGTATGATCCACGGAATGCGCGCGTAGCGCGCGAAAAATTTTGACTTTTGAAAATGCAAAACCATATGACCCCCCCCTTCCGATAATCTAAAATCATATGACCCCCCCCTTTTTGCTTGACCAAACCATGTGACCCCCCCCCCCTCTTTTCTCCCGGCCCCCCCTCCGGTGGAAATATTGAGCGGTCCCTTAGTTACCATGGCAGGTAATAAGAGAGGAACTGAATCGCGGATAAGCCCCATTTCTAATCCTATTCCCTTCTTTCATTATCGTTTATCCCCCTATTAAAGGGACTGGTTCATGGTGCGGATTCTAACGAAATTGAGCAGCGCGCGGCGGACTATTTGAATCTAAACAAGTTGGACATTGGCGCAGTCTGTAATTGTTCTACGTATGTTTACATGCAAGCGGTATTGTGTGCGACTCTACAACAATCTCTTACCCAATGTGAACGGCGCGCTCAATCAACCATCCTTCATTTGATTGAACGCATTTCTATCGTGTGATATAGGTGATGTATTAGTTATTAGCTAAGGTTTAGTTGGACCAACAATTGCCGTCAGCGGTTCTTTTCCTCACCATGCGCTATTCCCTTTAATATCGTAAGAATAATCCTCCTTGAATTGCCTTTCAAGACATGGTTGTATCCGCGACCGATCTCCACACAGCTTTTAACCTGCCATTATTTTACCATTATCACATCTTGTATATGAATGAAACAGATTTTTCAGAAACCTATATGGTCGTAAAATTCAATAACGTTTTACATTTTTGATTAAGACATTTTGTGAAATTTGGAATATCGTCTGCAGACGCCTGCCGCGAGGAAAGTGATGGAAGTTCATTCATTACGGATTCATGAGTTCAAATCATCCACCAGAAGAGATCCCAAGGGATGGATAGTAATACATACATGTATCAATATTATTACTGAAAGCTATATTTGAATTTATTCAAGTATTAAATTTAGATTGGCCTGAACTACGACTTTTCCAAACAAACGCACATCTGGCCATGCGTTATGAACTCGCCACCCTTAGCGTTACATCACAAATATTATGAATTTTTACACCAATTGAGTTTCAATTTATATTATCTCCACAATTATCAACCCTAAACTAGCAAAAGTATACATTTTTGGAAAGTTGAAGACACAAGCAATCTAAATATACACATTTCAACTTATTATACAGGGTGACCTTGAAATTATACAGGGTGGAAAAAATAAATTGCGGATAAAAAGTGGGTTACTTAATGCATTGCTTATTACTAACTTACAGTAATAAACTGAAAGTAAACAATGTTTATATGGTTAGAGGATGGGGGAAGCCTACTGACTTTGGAGAAAGAAAAATCACAGTTGTTTGTTAATCTCAGAATACAGGGTGTTCCAAATTATGTTATTTTTTTTCTACAATTCAACATATTTTGAACTGAAACATTTTAGCCCTAACCCCAACTGAAAAAGTAAGTCCATATTTGGATTCCTTATCAAATTTCCCTTCAGAAAATGTATACTTTGACTATGATAGGATAAGTAATTAAAAAAATACAGCAACTTTTAGATTTTGAAGACATCCGCAATACTTACTACAGTGTTCAATATGAAAACGGGTAGTTTCGTACGTAAAAGTTCGTATTTATAGACTAAACCAATCATAAAGAGTTCAAAATGATTAAAAACAATTAGCAGAATTGTTTAGCTGTAAATTAAGACCAAAATCAAGTTTGTAGCCCCTGTAGTAATTTAACAGTAGTGAATTTAATCAAGTTTACACACGCGAAACGCCCGTTCCCATAGAGTTTATGTGTACCTCCTCCCCCCCCCCCCCCACTCCTCCACCTTGACTATTCGCAATTCAATCAACCACAACTTCGTTAATTGAGAAGCTATATCGTTCATATTTACAGGTTTGTTAGTCATATTAATTAGCTTTTAAATGAGACCAAAAACATGACTATAGCTTTTGTTTTGCTGAGATATGATGAATTAAACAGATCACAATTTGAAAATACGTAACAACACCACCATTTTTGGGTGGCGAGTTCAAAACGCATGGCCATATGGACAATTTCGGGTACATCCTTGGTGTAAGACATTCATAAGTTAGACTAGTGCAAAAGCCCCATTACGGAATAAAGCGGTATAATCCTTTAATCCGTCAATAGAGGATTTTGTTAATTCCGTACTGTCTTACGCCATTACCAAGTAACATACCCCCGGCCCCTTTTCGTCAAGATATATAAAATTGGCTTGTTTTTTAAAACAACATTTGCTTTTTTTACGTAATTTTCATTTACATCTTTGAATAAGTTTATCAGGATTGTAGATATAAATTAAATGAATATTTTGTTGAACAAATCCAATAATTTACATGTTTATAGATAGTATTATGTATTCACCAACAAAATGATTGCTGTCGATTAGTACAATTATCAGTTTGCAGTGTTCATTTCACTATTTCTTTTTCTCTCTATGAAAATTGCACTACCTATTATATATTGCAACCATCTTTGGCGTGCGGCGTCAAATCAGAGAAAGATCTTGATTCATCTGTCTTTTATAAAGTCGTCCAAAACATTTAATAGAAATTCTGGATAATTATTGAAACATTTATCAGATCTATAGGCTAGTTATCTGACCGGAAGACATTTATTTTTATCAAATACATATTGACCAGAAAAGTGGAAGAAGTCAGAACAAGAACGGTAATATTATTATTATTATTATTATTATTATATTATTCCTCTCGCTGTTTTGACAGCGTTTCACCATGTTAAGATTAGGTTGTTAACCCTCATAATATGACATTTATTAAGCGCTGTAACTTTTGAACTATTAATGTGATGTATATAAAAGTATACTTTTTTGGCTCAACATTTGTCGGACAACGTAACAAAATTAGTTTTTGGTAAGAAAGTGCCGAAATTGCACCAAAATCATCTAACGGTCTTCTTATAGGAGCTTGCTTTTTCTTCTTTTTTTTCATAAAAATGTTTAGTTTGTAAAGTTTTGATTTATTTAAACCTCAAATATATAATTTGATTGTAATTTGAACAAGATGTGATAATTTGAAATGTCACAGGATTGATGAGAAGATACTATTGTACAGTTTGAACTCTGTGATAACTTTTGCCACGTCTAGAGCTCCAGCCCTATAGTCTTGAAAGATTCATCATTATTATGTTATGGGTGATAATATAAGTCTTTGAATAGATTATCATGCAAAGTTGATTGAATAGTTCATCTTATTTTGGGGTCATTCATGCCGGTAGGTGAGGTCACCTTCCATGACCTCACAAAAAGATCTAAATGAATCGTTGCCTACATGTACGTACACATGGATACTCAATTGCCTCTCTTATGTGCATTATGACACGTCGGTGGAAAGTTGATCAATGACACCTTTTGTTAAAATGTATTGTTAGTTTTAGAGATCTTTACAGCGTGGTATATGCACACACTCATCAAAATATTTTGTAAACACCAGCAAAATATATTTAGCAACCACGAGACTCTGTTATAGTTTAGCATCTTTACCTCATCGTAGCACGGAAAAGGGATTGTTATCGCCAAATTTGAGTGGATTTGTATTTGGAATATGGTAGAAATCGTGACGTTTTATAGTTTGTGCTCTGGTTTGTGACCGTGTGCTTAGTTACGAGGGATTTCCCAGTCAGTGACGATCAGTGTACCGTGTACAATATTGATTTCTGGGTTTACCGGTTGAGCAGGTTCTCTTGGTCTGATCACCAATAAGTTATTTTTACTCCTCGGATACACATGCATGATCTGTAATGTACATGGAGAATACATTTTCGCCATCTTGTAAACGCAAGTTTTAAACTATGTACAACGTTGTGAAAATGTCATCGTTGGATATAAAGCTACCTGAGAGTACTTGAAATTTTCCGTGATATAAACTGCAATTGATTGACACTAAATTTGACTTCTCATTTCAAGTTGGGATTATAGTCACATAATCATGGGGTCGGCAGCGTCTAAAAACAAAGCGAAGAAGATCACTGCGGTGGCCAGGTACGTTAGGGCCTACTTTTTACTTTTTTGTAATGTCACTCCAGTCTATTCGATATAATTTATTATTGTGGAGAAGATTAATCCTCAGTTCTCATTTTCTCAATGTTACATACATTACAGTAGTGGGGTCGTGTGGTGTTGTTTTAATTTCAACTGTAAAATTTACATCATTGTTTAGCATTTTATAATCAACAACACATTATGGGTTGTCATTTTGAATTTGCTAAAAAAGACAGACGTTCATTTATTAAAGCACAAGGGTTGTAAACATGTATAGTTTGCCGGGCACTACTTCACTCTTCAGAATTCCCAACGACTGATAAAAATGGTGTATGCTGGGTGGCCGGGGTAACAGCTACCGGCGAGTCAGAAAGATATATGTAACTTGTTTTCTCGGCAATTTGTTAATTATACACCAAAACAAAATAAGAAAAATGCGATAATTGGAGGCTTTCACAATTTTCATTTTATTGTAATCATAAGGGGAGGGGGGGGGGGGGGGGGGGGGGGGGGGGGGGGGGGGGGGCTAAATAAGGTTTTGAACAGAATTTCTAAAAGATTACATTGGAAATGTATTCTGCTCATATGGGCAGATGACTAGTGAACTAGCACAACTTCACTATCCTGCTTTAGACTTTTCCCCCAAACCATTCTTATTTTACAATAGTTCTGGCATTTGAGAACGTGCCATCCAAACAAGGTCAAGTCTTAGCAAAATGTACCTGCAGAGAATGTTGTGTAAATATGTTTTGCATTTGTACATTGGTGGTACATTTTTGTCCGGGATTGTTGTGCTTGGTTTCTGTTGCAAGATAAGAGTTTCGTGATTGCTTCACAAGCCAAGGGAATTAACCCGTTGTTGACTATACTGTGAACAATCATGGATGGACTTAGGCCAATGGAATTGGATTGCTAGTTTCCTATTGGAGGTTTGAAAACGGGACGAGGTGACTTTTCATTATTCATTATTTGGATTTTTTTTCATCATTCATTATTAAACCGATGGTTTTTGAACGAATTTAAAATACCCCCACTATGCAAAGCAGGGTTAACTACTTGCTACCCAAATGATTCATATATATTATAACACCTGAATTAACTCTTAATTACATTTGAAATTTAAGTAGGTAAAAACATTTTCATTATTAATCATATACCATGACACCACTGCCAATAAAATCCCTTAAAATCAACAGGAAGAGAGGCCTGGTGTGGTATTTATAAAATATAGATTATTTATTTCAAGTTTGTCAGAAATGTATTTGTGCAATAATGAACGTTTGGTAAACTGAAAATTTGGGTCGGGGGGCTGGGGGTTAACAGGAAACTGGGAATCAACCTCCATTAGCCTAGAGCTGATAAGTCCATCGTTCAATGTATGCCCATGGATTGCATTTTTTGTTGCATGTGTTCAGTTCAACTTCATATGGTACACTCACAGAAAACCTTGTAACTATAGATGTTTGTTCACTGAAAATATTTTTTAAATGAAGAAATAACTGCAATTTTAAAAATTATTATATATATAAAAGTGACTCTAGATCTTTCTGACTCGCCATTATTCAAAAGCTATATAATGTAGGCACAGATACATGGATCCACCCTCAAAATATGTGTAGTCATTTTCAAACAAATTAGATGTATGAGAGTCAATTTTTGTGTGACTATTTTTGATTACTCATACGACTTATGACTTAACACACCTGTACCTTTAGTGTACAACATGCTATAATATCTGCTAAAGTGCACTTTTCTAACTCGATGTTCACATTAACCGTATGTTTTTCAACCGTTTATTTTCTCTTGCACTACCATTCTCTTTCATTTAAATCACATCACATCCATTTCATCACACGGGTTCTTGTTACAGTACGAGTAATAGGTATGAACCAAATGTTCTTATTGCATTATACATTTCATCCTCAGATACCGCTAAGGGGCTGTCATTTTCTTCGGTAGGGTTTCCCAATAATTATCCTGGTATTTTTACGCAGAAAATACGGGTCATGAACTTAAAACCATTGTATATAGGGGGCGGTCAAAGATTTTTTTTTGTTACAATACTGGAAGAAGAAAAAAAATCACCATCTGAGTAAGGGGGGGGGGGGGGGGGGGGCGTCATAATTATTCACTTTCGTTTAGGGGGGTCATACAAAATGACGACAAAAAATGACACTTTTGGGGACCCCTACCGAAGAATATGACCGCCCCCTAAGTTGGGTTCAATAAAAGTAAAGCTGTAGGCAGAATGTGCACCTCATCAAGATAAATGTCCGATGGGATATTACAGTTGAAGTCTATACACCCCTCGTGGAAGACACATGGACCCATCTTCCACACATGGGGTGTAGATTTTGAATGGGGGCACCCGTGCAGATTACTCCCATCCCATTTGAAATTCACTATCACAACCCTTTCTGGTAATAAGGGTTAAATATTAAGAAATGATTTTTATCACGACATTGTAATTTCAAGGCATGTTCGGATTTATAGGATTCGCGAAATGCTTCATAGTAACAGATCCTGGGTTCGATTCCCGGCGAGATCGTTTTTCCATAATTGTCTCTTTCCTATCCACGACGGTGAACCTGTTTAAAATATTTATATTTTGCTTCATAGTTTCCTGTACATTTATACAAGTTGTAGGGCCTACATGCAGTATAAAAAGAAAATCCATGAATTTGCTGAAATTGGAGAATGGCTTATACTTTAATTGGACACCATTTAATACACTTAATTCCATGTAGGCTACATCTACTATATCATGCCATAAGGCCAACAAAAGTTGTTTGTTTGTCCATAGGGGGTCCTCAAAAGGTAGGGTCGGGTAGGTCGGATTTTAATTTTTTTTAATACGGATATTGTATTTGGGAATATAAATTCGTGCTTGAATACTGTGAATTAAAAAGTCCAAACACACACCAAAACACCTCACTTTTCATAAGTTTGCGACATTGTTACTTTACTCTTCACACTGCTGATTTTGATCTCTTTCTCCTGCTCGGTCAGATTGTCAATTTAAAGTTCCAATACTGTCGCATTGGTTGCAACACTACAAACTCGATCAATATTATTTTTGTACTGAGTTTGCAATGCGCAGATACCGTAGGACGCCGCCATTGTGATTGAATGTTGCACAAAGTGAAATAACGTTGTGTTGAAGTTTTGCTAGAAATATATACGTGAAAGTATTGCTAAACCTATTTTTCCCGTACTAACTACCCCTGTTTTATACTATGTTGAAATTAATATTCATGCCGTTGAGCAACATTTTGGGAACAAATATTAACCGTAACTAGATTTTTCATATTTTCTCACACTGCGTTTTTAGTATAAAAATGACATCACTTGCACGTGCGATCACTGATTTTCATTTAGTCCTTTTAATAGTCCCCGCGGGTGCCAAGTTCAGTAAATTAAACCATGTTACACGGGATTGCGCATTGGGGATGGTGTTGCAAATACCAGATTGACGATATCATACGAAATAAGGAATAAAAACAGTCCGTTTGGCCATTCAAATTGCTCCAAAAAGTTGTTTTAAAAATTATCGAAAATAAAAAGTAATACGGTCGGCACCTAGGTACACGGTCGGTCGGACGTGGACAAACAAAATGTAACCATGTTAAATTTAGGCAACAGTGCCCTCTGTTGATTTAGGATGAACTTAGTGATCTCTCTCTCAAACTTGTCTTGGGTCGCTGAGTCATCACTAAGGCCCTCCCGATTTCTGGACACTCACTCTGGATCTACCTGGCGATCAGGACACACTCACAAGCTTTAACCATGAGATGCATAACACAAAACCTGAATAACACAATGACTAGCACCGTAGAACAACACAATAACACACAATGTGTTTACTGATAGTTTTGATATATTAATGTTCTGCAGAACAATGAATTTATTTAATGGAATGTTGAATCTGGCTCTCAGGTGAGTTGAGTTTAATTATATTATAATGTATTTATCTTTCCATTAAGTAATGTTATATTTGTAAGAAACACTCGATGAACCTAGCGATGCATAATTTCGTACATGCATCTGATGAATCTTTGATTTGATTTTGATTTGCTTTATTTCAATAAAGCTGGAACCTTGATTGCTTTATTACGATAAAGCCTGAACTTGATTTGCTTTATGACGATAAAGCCGGAGCTTTGATTGTGTAATGTGAGCCTCGAGACATGGCTTGCGCGCGCGAGTTAGTCTCGGTATAGAACTTCTTCCTCCCCAAGGAAGAGGAATAAAATGTATCTCTTATTTTAATTGATTTTGAGTAACCCTATACTTTGGTTCTGTATTACCGTTTGATTCTCTAGAAACTGATTATGATTAATGTAGAGTAATGTGACTGTTCTCTACATGGATTAGGGCGTGTCCCATGAACTAAGTTTATTCTAGATTGTTTTGTACTTTCGTTAACAAAACTGAAACCTGATCTTGTATATAAGTGCCTTATCATGAATATTGTATCTTGAACTTGTTTAATGCTGAACGTCACTCGTTAACTAATTAAATTGTTTAATTAATGTTTTAATATCTGATAATACTAAACAATGGGATTCTGTAAACATTGACATACCAGTTTAAAATCCTGTTTGTTTTATAGTCCCTTGTTGGAGAGTGCCCTTTTGAATTTGGATGTTGCGCGCCAACGATTATTTTATATGTGTACTGATCAGTTGTGTTTTGAAACTTGATGTATGTCGTGTTCATTTTGATTGTATTTGTAGACTTAGTTTCTGTCTTATGAAATCTGTATTATGATTGTATCAGTGTAGAAAGTAATAAAATAATGATCATGATCTGATAACAAAATTTAATTTGAGTGCCAGTTGCTTAATCAAAGCTTAGACAAGCCGGGCTAAACAAACAACCTTTTTCTTTTGTTGCCTAACCATGCTAACATGCCATAACCATGAGTAACATGCCATTCACAATTTTCTGTATCATTATACCATCTCATCATTTCAATTCCATAGCGTGGTTTCGACGTTCAAAGATGCCGGCGACAGAGGCGCAGCCAAAAGTATTATGGGTGATGATGAATACACACAAGAAATAGGTAAGTTTACGGGATAGGCCTACTTAGGAAGTGTTCATAAATACTTAGGTGGGGTGGAAACTATTGAGCCATGGACGTGGTTTTTTTATCGCCCCAAATAGGGTGAGAAGAAAAAACGCGATCAGTTTACAAAACCTGCTACAGTTTGCGTATTCGTCAGTCGATTACTTTCATTTTTGGGAGGATGAACTAGATTAACACCGCGTTAACTGACAACAACAAAAATCATGGTTCAATGCACGCATCAAGGTCAAAATGGCCGTTTCAAATCGTGCACAATGTTTTTTGACTCACCCTGTATATTATAACACAATTGAAAAAGTCAAACGAAATTTGTGTTGGTCTTCTTCTTTATAATCTGCCCGGCATTCGTGATCGCTGTAGTACATGTATGTCCTCCTCTTCTTCTTCCTCTGAATCTCCCCATCCTCTTCATCAATGGCGCAGCTCGTTTCTTAATATTTGCCTCTTAACATTTATAACAAGCTTGTACCAGGGAGCTTATATAATGGGAGAGGAAATTCAATTCGAATCGTAAAACTGAAGCCTCCTATATATGGGCATGTGGCGTGATTAAGCGCGATGTAACTCTTGGAATGAAGCGTTATCTTGACAACGCTATGATTGACAGCACGAAAGTCCTTATAAGGGACATTGAGACGCGCGATGTACCTCTTGCATAATGCGGGCGCGCAATGTACCTCTTAGAAAGGCTTCAATCTCGGCAATGGGAGTCTGTGTACAGTGGCACCGGCCTGCTTTGTACCAACAAATATTGCCTTTTTGGCGAAAATTTTCATCTGTCTACTTTTAACCACCTTTTTGTTTGGATCCCCCGCAACAAGGATCTTTTTTCTGATCCCCCTTTTAAGGACCTTTCTGATGTTGAGTCCCGCCCCCCCCCCCCTCATTTTTTCCATCCCACACCAAAGTATTTATGAACACTCCCTTAAGTCCAAAGCGTAGATCGTTCACTCTTGTTGTACATTGGCGCTTCCTCTGTATTTAACATTCTCGACCTTTAATCGACGGAACAAAACCATGTTCTACAGTCAAACGGACCTCAAGTAAAGTCGTTCGGCCTGGCCTTTTCCCCAACAAATGGCGGGAAATGTTGGTGACTTTTCAGCAATTTCAAAATTTTCAACAACAAAATTCAAAATTCAAAAAAATTAAAAGAAGTTTAGCACTTGCCAAAAAATGCAAACATCCCCCCCTTCAAAAAAGGGAGACAAATTTGTAGAAAATTCGATAAAATGGGTCGGTCTGGCTCGTAGATGCAACAGAGTTTTTGTTCGTCGAGCGATGCGCAACGACAGAAGTACATGAATGAACGGACCGTTAATATATCATGTTTATGCTGATATCAACACCGAGAAATAACCGTCAATTTGCTTTATCATTTCGTCCAAGCAATACGGTTGGATAAAAACTGACGAGACATTTCCAAATTATCATCAAAACTAGCCTCATACAGCAATTTCACTGGGTAAAAAACTAAATGTATGGGCAAAATGTGTGCTGGTGTAGTGTTTTAGGCTTGTAAAACAATGGAATTCCAGTTTTTTCACTCTTGAGAGAAAATTTGAAGGGGGATAATCAAAAGTGAAGGGATTTCATCCTTTGTATAGCCTAGGAGTGTAAACACTGCATAATCTCAAAACCAACCATGCAAGAAAATAATAATTTAAAACAAAACGTCCACTTGTTTATAGATCCATCCAAAAATTGTGTGAATATACTTGGTTGTATTATAATGTAATTTTGTAAAACAGGGGTGGAATTTTGTCACTCCAATGATATGGCTATTTTGGACGCCACATTAGTTGTGTCACTTTAATTCTTCCTTTAATTTAAGACAATCGAGATAAGTCGCCCAGGGGAGATGTAAACTCCAATGCGGTCTCCAATGGCAACAGAGTTGTAACAAATGGAAAAGTCTTAACGAAAGAGGAGTCAGAAGAAGCGCAAGATGAGGTCCCAGAGATGGTGGACAAGAAAGCCATGGACAAATCCGCCGTGAAAATTCAAAGGTAAGAGTAAACAAACAACAACAACTAAAATTGACAAGAAGTGTATTGTTCATTAAAATATCTTGTATTAATAATTAATGCCAATCAACAGTTGTAATACAAATAACTAGGTTTCAGTCTTTTGACTATTGTTCAACTAAGTTCAATATACCGTAGATATTCGATATCTAGCCAACTGTGTTGCGCCCTCTGTCGGTTGTATAGTGTTCATCGATCATACAAGCTCATCTACACCCGAGAATGATGACAGTACAGTGCCTCTGTTATAGTGGTGTTGGCTATAATTATCATGAACTTTGAATAAAATATTCATTTATTCTGTCCTCATTTATTCTGTCCAGTTTTAAGAATTCACTGGACGCGGGTGTTGGATCTTATATGCATAAAAATTACTGTGTTACTGGTTCAAAATACAGACAAGATACAATCACGATTTAAACAAGGTCTTCTAAAAAACTGGGGGGGGGGGGGGGAGGGGGGACGAGTGTTAAGGTGGCAAACGGATGAGAAGACTTGGAATGGATCTGTTGAATTTGTGGAAGTTGGCAAGAGGATCACAGTGTGTTGTTTTTGGAAGGAAATCACCGAGACGTTTGTGAGCTAGGCCTAGGCCTATAATCATTATGGTGAAGTTAAGAAAAAGAATTGAAAGAAAAGATTTCATTATTATAATTTAATTTTAAATTCCAATGACAAATTTAAAAGTGCACAAAATAACTTGGATTTCCCGGGCGCGAACTTGGACCGCCAGGATAATTTGTAGTCAATCGTTTTGTAAAAGATAAATCACGAATACACTGTAAGTTCATGAAGTTCATAACAACAGCCGAATAAAAAAAAGAAAATCGTGATATTCATATTCATTGAACAAAAAAAGTAAAAATAATAATAGATAAAAAAAAGAGTCTCATTAATAAACAAACTAATGATATTGTAAGTAATTAATATAATGGAACATCAAAAAGTACCAATATTATACACAAAGATATGTGGTCCCCAGCAGAGTTGCACCTCAGGTTATTGCACGACAGGCGGAGGAGCAACCGCTACACCACCGTGGTGTCATTACATATGCGGAAGTCATAAGTTATAATAATATTGAGACTGTCTAGGTTTATCCACTCAATAAATGTGATATTTGAACTACATGTCCATCAAAACACCATTTTATTTATTGTAATAGACACATAGGGGAGGATGGGGCAACTGGTCTGTTTAAGCATATTTTATGATATAAAAGCTTAAAGCTCGTGTAAATATTTATGAATTGCATATAAAAAATATCACCCATGTAACTGTTTACATATAACATATAATCAATGTTAAAAAATATCCAACAAAAGGCCAATTACCACTAACTAAAAACTTTACTTGGCACGGACCAGTTACCCATCATTGGAGGCAACTGGTCCTATATGTTCCAACGTTAGAATACACAGAAATCATTGATCATGTTGATTGACAACACGGTAACTAGGCAGTATTTTCTTTACAAACTCATTTCCATATTATTTAACGTGTAAAAAGGATACAGGTCTCATGAAACCCATGTTTTATACAGTTTTCGTGGTAAACGTGTAAAAACCAGTAATACTAATGGTGCACAAAGCAAGCGAAATTTTCGACTGCACGTTTATTAGAATAAAACGGTATGAACCTAGTTAAATGGTAACATGGTTGTGATATTCAGACGCCCATACATTTGTCTATATATACCGCTTTCTTTAATGATTTTATTTACTTCATATAATCATCATTCAGTACTTATAATAAACCATCTTGAAATTAGCCAGCTTTTCATGTTACATGGGAAGTTAGTCAATATGACAATGATGACCACAACGGTTAATATGCACAAAAAGCAGTGGATAAAATACATAAATCATGATATTTCGTCATAGCAAATACCTTTACTGACACCATTTAAAATACAATAAAGATGTAATTCATAATACCGATGTTTTAATCCATTCTAACAGCAATTTCATGTCATGTTGTATTCCTTCAATATCAGAAATAGTGTTATTAGACCCAAAATGCCCCAAAATGTCTAAGAACTAGAAAGAATGTAATTATTTCATATTCTATTCACATTTCAATACCGAGTCATGTTTTATAGACACTAACAACTAATTTTCAAAATGAATTTTACAATTTTGATTAAGTTTTTGCAGACGGACCAGTTACCCCATACCCCTTCGGACCACTTGCCCCAACAAATGACGTAGCACTTTGTCGAGATGAAACATAATTCAAACACGCCTGTGACGTAATAAATGTTACGCTAAAATGTTTTAAAACATACCACCATTTGTCAAAACAATCAATAACTCCAATACATTTCAGAAAAAAAGGCAAAACTGCATTTTTGTTTTTAGCCCATTACAGATTTCTGTAGCCAGCGAGTATCTTTGAATTCGCAAATATTACGGCTTTCGGGTTCCTACAAGTAGACGAGTGTCTTTAGATAAAATAAGAAATGGTGTACTTTGGTATTTGCAAATTCATAAACTAATAACTCTACCAAATGAATACCCGTCATAATGATTTAAGTTGAAATTCTTTAAATGATAATATTGATTCAATTATCACCACCAATGTCCCAAATTAGCAATATGCGCCATTTTACGGTCATTTCAACCACAATCTATGATTTTAATCATATTTCGGAAAATCCCTAAGCACACTACAATATAGCACCCATCAAATGCAATATGCACCTAGAATCTTAAGACGACTGTACTGCATGTATATATTTACTGTTGCATATCTGTCAATCATATAAAGTACATTAAACATGATCTAAACCCATCTTCATATATCGCCCATACTATCTGTGAATTTTCAATCAGTCACTCAAGGAGTTGGCTTAAAAGATCTGGAGAAAAATCACATGTGTAAATACCTAAAGTTCCAAATGTTTTGGATTGTAGAAGGTAAGGATATATGTCAAGTAGGCCTATCAACAAAAGTCGTACTGTTCAAAAGAAAGCAGTATGCCCATACAATTACAAAATCCTTCATTTCGGACCACTTGCCCACGGTCCAGTTGCCCCATATTCCCCTATATTATAAAATATCATTAAAATACTAATTTTGCACTGAAAATCTGAATATGGCGGCGATTGGCGATATTTTTTAGCATTTTATACCAAAGTCTACTGCTGCCGGCTCAAATTGCATGAAACCACAGATAAGATTCGTTTTTCTATCAATACATGTACTTCTTCCTTTATGTATAATACAATTTACATTATTTAGTAAATACAATAATTGTAACGTTTAACGTCACCACTAGCTAATTGAAACAATAATAATGACCCATGACCTTTCATTTGAAAACTAAGGGGTCCGAGTTGACTCGTCCCCCCAAAAATATTTTAAACCGTTTATTGTAATGTCAAAATCAAAATTGTATTTCCATCGTTGTTATTTTACGATGTAGATGCTATTAGGGGAAATGAAAAAACGGTGGGAGGGCAAATGCGGAAATATGTTATGTTATGGCTCAGTATTTGAGTGGTAAATTAATAATGGGAAGATGAACCATATACAGTCTTAAACTTATTCATGGAATAATGTATCCCTATTTCTATCAAACGGATGAGTTATCCAAAGTGACAAAGTACAGACCAAAGGTTCGGGGCACTGACATTGGAAGGGGCGGTGTTAGGTATGTTCCGCCCTGAAGACCCTCCTTTGCAACCCCTTCTGCTCGGGCTTAAGACCCTCTCCCCTTTTGAGCCTCAGCTCTCTTAAAAGACGTAGACCCCCATTTTATTGAAAACTCAAAACTCGTGAAAATCTGCATTCCATTGCAAAACCCCAATTTTGTGGTAAAATTGCGTTCTAAAACCCAATATTTCGAAAAATGTGCGTTCTTACTAAACAAATTTGGGGAAAAGTCAGTTCTTAAGACCCTACATTTTGGAGAAAAACAGTTCTTAAAAGACCCCACTTTTCACCATGATCCCCTCTGCTCTTAGGCCCCCGTTATTGAGACCCTGGATGGCACATCCCTACTCAAAAATAAGTTGAGTGCCCCCCTCCTTCCCCGGGGATACGACCAGCTACATTCAGTATACGCATGCCATAGGCGTAGCCAGGATTATTTTATCCGGGGGGCACTCAGGTTCGGTTCAAGAAAATTTTAGGGGGGTGTGCTCCCAAAATGTAAATTGATCAGGTACCATCCAAGCGGTGCGCAGCACCGCCCTCTGAGCTATGCTCGGACAGGGGGTGTCTGAGGGGGGATGTGCCCCCCTCAGATGTAGAAAAAATTTCAATTTTGGAACTCATTTGGTGCAATCTGGTGTATACTTTTGACCATAATTTTATCGAAAAGCCACCTCTTCATTTCCAATAAATATTTTGTTTTTTACGGCCCTCCTCAGAAGTAGAATTTTTTTTCAATTTTGGAACTCATTTGGTGCGATCTAGTGTATACTTTTGACCATAATTTTATCGAAAAGCCACCTCTTCATTTCCAATAAATATTTTGTTTTTTTTATCAATGCACGAACATGACGAAAGAAGTTGAGCGTATACTGATATATTCTTGATTTAAGTATATGATGGTCTAAAAGCTCGAACAGGGGGGGGGGGGGGCGTCTGAGGGGATCGATGTAGACCTATCCCCCCAGAATTAGATTTTTTTTTCAATTTTCGAACTCATTTGGTGCGATCTTGTGTATACTTTTGACCAACATTTTATCGAAAAGTCACCTCTTCATTTCTAATAAATATTTTGTTTTTTATCAATGCACGAAAGAAGTTGAGCATAATTATTCTAATATATTCTTGATTTAAGTGTAGATGGTTTAAAAGCTCGAACAGGGGAGAGTCTGAGGTGTGATGTGCCCCCGCCCCCCCCCCCCCCCCCCCCCCCCCCATCAGAATTGGATTTTAAGTTCAATTTTCGAACCCATTTGGTGCTATTTGGTGTGTACTTTTGACTATATTTTATTGATAAGCAATCACTTTATTTCCGATCAATATTGGCTTTTTATATAGGCGCAAAAATGTGCTATTTTACAGTTTGCTATGATTGAGGCTTGCCTTCATAAAGCTAAAGTTAATGTTTGAAGTCACATTATCGCGTAGCGCACAAAATTTGATACTTATTTGTTATGAAGCTAAATGTTTCATAATATTTGAAGGTTCATGCGAGCTTAACGCGCAAAATTGGATACTTTAAACTAATTTTGTCATAATTGAGCGACTTTTTTTTGCTGATAACAAGCTTCTAAAAAGAAATGTAAATAGTTTGAGGTTCTAAAACATCCACCCAACCTTTAACCACCCGCTCGGCCCTCCCGAAACGGACATCAAGAAGTTAAGTCACACAAAGACTGGTCCCAAGTCTTATCGTTTGGGGCATGTGCGCGCGTAATTTTTGTTGTTGCTATTGAACATATTTTGCCAATTTTCGCTGGTACAAGCTTATAAACATGATAAAACTAAAGCAAATATTTCGAGGCACATGAGCAAAACGCGCGAAATATTGGCTTCTCAACACTAACCAATTTTGTTATGATCGAGATATAGGCCTATTTTGGCTTAAAACTAGATTCCAAAATTAAAGTTACCGTTGATGTGACGTGCGCGCACAGCGCGCGAATTTTTTTGGGGCTATTTTACATAAATTGTGCCGCGATTGAGATACCAAACACGCAAAATTAAATTCTTTACATTAATTTTGCCAAGATTGAGATACATTTTTGCTTCTATTAAAATGTTTTTTTAAATTTCATTTTACGAAAACCCCTGGCTTCTTTATACTTATTTGCCACATTTGAGATATATTTTGGCCTTATGACACTGCTTTTATTGTTAAATATTTTGCTATTTTACCCGGTTTTGCTAGGATTGAGGTACATTTTGCCTTCAAACGGTCTTCTTAATTTGGAATTAATTCATTTTGGGGGGAAGGGGCACATACAACGAAAAATGCTACCTTTGTATTTGAACGTCATAATTCAACTATGATTTGTCTTGTCAAAATTGAGGCGACAATGGCAAAATTGGGGGACAGGGGAGAAGGAGCGATCGGCCCCTTCTTAACCCTCTGGCTACGCCATTATTGCCTTGATATGCCGGGATCTGTGCCGGGAACGTACAAAATAAGGAGTGGGGCATGGAAACTTACTATGTAACAACAACAAAAAAGAACTCTATACCCTCTTCTCTCTTTTTTTCTTCCTTTTTTTCTTCCCTTTTCTCCTTTTTCTTCTTTTTTCTTCTCCTTTTTTTTTTTTTTTTTTGGTGCCAGGGACCCGGGGGGCACGTGCCCCCCAGGCCCCCCCTGGCTCCGCCAATGCATGCGTGGACGATATTCCTTTCAGACATAATGCGTTGATGTTTAATGATACAAGGAATCAATCAAGGTCATGTTATTTTGATCTAACTGATAACAACACCATCAAGGTCATGACCTTTTACACCTGCCACAGGAAACACGACATCAGTACCCGCAGGCACATGCAATTCGCCATAGTATATACCGGTAGATGTAAGTCACCGAACTGTGTTAGTGAGATCGAGGCTAATAGCGGAACTTGTTGTGGCGGCGCCGCGGATGGTGTTAGACATCTATCATAGTTCTGACGCATGTACATTTTTACAAACTCTTTTTTAAGCATCACTGTGAAAGACTTTGGAAATGATCATATTAATCATTCAGAATATTGGAAGTTAGTGCATGAGATGTATATTTCTACTACATACTACTATCATTATTGCAAACAAGATATGCAGTTTCCACGATTTTCGTGCTTTGTCACTGCAAAAAATTTGTTATTTATTTATTTATTTATCTTTTTACTATTTTTATTTGGGTCCTGCGACCCCGGATAACCCAATAAGCCTCGTATTAGCTTATTTCCATTGGGGTCCGTTAGATGTGTCAACAGATACAGACCGGGATGATCCCCTACTCTTACCGAAAGAGTCTGTAACCTTTTAACGTGCTCGGGTATAATTGCTCTCCCGATGCACGGGACTACCATTTCTACGTGACTTCCGAACCACAGGTTTTTTTGCTGCCATTAGGAAATCGTCACAATCACGTCGCTTTATTTACCTGGCTGCCGATACGGCGCACAAATTAATACATTATGTATCAGCACTTAGATCGTTATAGGCTTACCTGATATTTCTGCATCGCATACTAGACGATACACTGGTGAAAAAATATATATTGAAAGATTCTTTCCTTTTTACATTGGGCTATTCCATTTAAAATCCTTACACCCCTGTGGAAGACAGTACATTAATCTTCCCGACAGGGAGTGTGAATTTCAAATTGGGGGTAACCTGCATTGAAAGATGACTCAATTTGAAACCTTCACTCCCTGTGTCGAAATGAAGGTCATGCCCTTCCATACGGCTGGGGGGTATTGATTTCAACTGGAATAGCCCATTTTGATGTACCAACAGTCAAAGCTCTCCGATATCAAATTAATCTAATTTTATGTCGAAAAAAAACCCTTTTAAAATGAAATGAATTAAATTCATATGTGTAAAATATATTGTCCCTTGCGCCAACAAACATAATGTATTGGATTGGATAACTTATCAATTTTCATTTTGCAAAAAATCCTAACCCGCAACCACCCGTGCAAACCGTCGCGACGGTGTAATTGAATCTGGCAGGCAACTTAAGCGGCTTCATTCGCATGTCCATGTATATGTAAGACAAATTTTAAGGGTCTATCTAAAGGTTTTAGGTTAATGTTGATCCATTTGAAATATTTCCATAAAATAACATATTTTATTGAGAGTGTTGCATGCAAAACGTTACCAACATTTTCTCCAGAATACACCCGCATTTTGGCATGGCGAAGCCCTAATTATTCCACCTTGCATGGATTAACCGTGCCGCATCCATACAGCTGCCTGAGTACCATGATGCCGTCGAGTGACGTACCCTTTACATGCAAATTTGATGTTAATGATACTATTGTTTTAAAACCAATGACCCAGATGTTTGCAACTTTTACTGGCAGACACTTCAAACTGTCTTTTTTAATATTAACACATTAATTCCAATGTGTATCGTAATTGCCGGTTCCCCTATTGGTACCGTGGAATCTGCTCCCCTAAATGAAATCTAGGGGAGGGTAACTCATGTTTAAAATTGGAAGGGGTGTGACTCTGAAAATTCCAACGGGTCGACCCATGATAGATTTCCCCATTTTTCTAGAATACTGTTATGTAACTATCAATACGCGCGCTCGAGGCCAAACATTTTAGCCGATCTTTAACTCAAATGTGCTCAGATTGTACACAACTGTCCAAAATAATTGTCTATTTCTTAAGCACAAACTTGTCTCCAATAAGCCTAGGTCAAATTGACATTTTGGGTGTCATAAAATTTGACAACATCAACAAAAAAGAACCACTTTTAAACCAAAATTGACAAAAATGGACTGTTGAAAGTCCAGAATAGCAATTTATCATTGATAACATTAGAGAGCCGAAAACGCATCCAATATTAATACAAGCGGCACATGCTCGTATAGCTTTCAGTACCGAGTGCAACCCCCTCCCCCGGGGTATAGAAATGCATAACATCCGACCCGATCGAGAAATTAAACCAATCCAGGTCTGATTAATAACCTTTCCTTCCTTCCTTTTCATAACAATATTTTCCATGAATGCATACGTAGGGGAGGATGGGGCAACTGGACCGGTTAAGCATATTTCATGATATAAAAGCTTAAAGCTCGTGTAAATATTTATGGAATTGCTATGAAAATATCACCCATGTAACTGTTTACATAATATAACATATAATCAATGTTAAAAAATATCCAAACAAAAGGCCAATTACCACTAACTAAAAACTTTACTTGGCACGGTCCAGTTACCCCATCGTTGGGGCAACTGGTCCTATATGTTCCAACGGTTAGAATACACAGAAATCATTAATTGACAACACGGTAACTAAGCAGTATTTTCTTTACAAAATCATTTCCATATTATTTAACGTGTAAAAATGATAGTCTCATGAAACCCATGTTTTATACAGTTTTCGTGGTTAACGTGTAAAAAGCAGTAATACTAATGGTGTACAAAGCAAGCGCAATTTTCGACTGCACGTTTATTAGATAAAACGGTATGAACCTAGTTAAATGGTGACATGGTTGTGATATTCAGACGCCCCATACATTTGTCTATATATACCTCTTTCTTTAATGATTTTATTTACTTCATATAATCATCATTTAGTACTTATAATAAACCATCTCGATATTTAGCCAGATTTTCATGTTACAGGGGAAGTTAGTCAATATGACAATGATGACCCAACGGTTGATATACACAAAAAGCAGCGGATAAAATACATAAATCATGATATTTCGTCATAGCAAATACCTTTACAGACACTGTTCAAAATATAATAAAGATGTAATTCATAATACCGAGAATTTAAACCATTCTAAAGCAATTTCATGTCATATTGTAATCCTTCAATATCAGAAATAGTGGTATTAGACCCGAAATGCCCCAAAATGCTAAGAACTTGAAAGAATGTGAATTATTTCATATTCTATTCACATTTCAATACCGGGTCATGTTTTATTGACACTAACAACTCATTTTCAAAATGAATTTTACAATTTTGATTAAGTTTTTGCAGGCGGTCCAGTTGCCCCACACCCCTTCGGACCACTTACCCCAACAAATGACGTAGCACTTTGTCGAGATGAAACGTTATTAAAACACGCCTGTGACGTAATACATTTTACGCCAAAATGTTTTAAAACATACCACCATTTGTCATAATAATCAATAACTCCAATACATTTCAGAAAAAAAGGCAAAACTGCATTTTTGTTTTTAGCCATTACACAGATTTCTGTAGCCAGTGAGTATCTTTGAATTCGCAAATATTACGGCGTTCGGGTCCTACAAGTAGACGAGTGTCTTTAGATAAGTAAGAAATGGTGTACTTTGTTATTTGCAAATTCATGAACCAATAACTCTACTAAATGAATACCAGTGATAAAAATTTAAGTTGAAGCATTCTTTAAGTGATAATATTGATCGGAAATCCAAACCACCAATGTCTTAAATTAGCAATATGCGCCATTTTACGGTCATTTCAACCACAACCTATGGTTTTAATCATATTTCGGAAAGTCCCTAAGCACACCACAATATAGCACCCATCAAATGCAATATGCACCTAGTATCTTAAGACGACTGTACTGCATGTATATATTTACTGTTGCATATCTGTCAATCATATAAACTACATTAAACATGATCTAAACCCATCTTCATATATCGCCCATACTATCTGTGAATTTTCAATCAGTCACTCAAGGAGTTAGCTTCAAAGATATGGAGAAAAATCACATGTGTAAATACCCTAAAGTTCCAAATGTTTTGGATTGCAGAAGGTAAAGATATATGTCAAGTATCAACAAAAGTCGTATTGTTCAAAAGAAAGCAGTATGCCCATACAATTACAAAATCCTTCATTTCGGACCACTTGCCCCACGGTCCAGTTGCCCCATATTCCCCTACATTGGTTACGTGCGTGTCGTAGCCTTTTGACATTTTCATGTGATAGTCTAGAAAACATGGTGATGATGCAAGTGTGATGAGACGGGTACGACTTCTAGTCGCTCTGTGCTAGCTGCTCTGCAGAATTGAATCAACAATCCCTCTGATTGATTGGATCAGCGAGTGAGGAAGTCTTGCGCTGGTGGATTCGTAGTCAGTGGCTGAGGAAAAGGAGGAAAGGAATTCATTGATTTTCAGGGTATGATTATTGGTGATGGGGAGGGAGGTGTGGCAGACGACCAAAAAAAAAGGAAATTTCATCCAAAATCAAGGTCGAAAGAGGTCAATGGACGCACGTCACATGAGGTTTACCTCTGAGACTAGTATACCTTATGGTATTCTAGTCTCAGGTTTACCTCGCGTACTTTACGCGAGGTCAGCCGACCCCACCCGTGGTGCGCAATTCATAAGCTCGATCTCACGGCTCTGATTGGTTAGGGGCATTTTGTGAGTATTCAAGCATGCGCAGTAAGGTGAATGAAGTGCGCCCGTGTATGTCGGACTGTGACCAGGAGAATATGTGCCGGAGGTCCATTGGCAAAAAGGATTGGTCATTTTATTTCGTAGGGGGCGGTCGTCGACATTTTTCTACGACCCCTCCTAAACGAAAGCGATTATTGTTATAACCCCCTGATCAGATGTTAATTATTTTTATGACCGCCCCCAACACACACACCCCCACCCATTGTACTTATAAGGCCTATCTAGTTTAGGGTAATTAGGGAAACAGTTGATGCGGAAGTTAAAAAAATATGATGGACGAGCCCAATTTGAAGCGCGCAAGAATTTTCCGTGTTAACTAAAATGCTGTTTTGACTCCCTATTACAATGGTATTAATTTCATGACCACCCTATGTGTGTTAAAATCTATGACCCCCAGAATATTTTGAGCCCTCCTACCAAAAAAATGACATATTCCTTATTATAAAGCGTCTCCATCCCTTTGCCCATTGCCCACACACACACCACACTTGGTGACGTCATTGATATTTTCCATAACTGATAACCTATCGCGTTACGTGTCACCTTTTACGATCATTTGTATACAACGTCAAATGTTCAAATCTTACCTTGACTTGCTGTTCAAGAGAAGGTTGTTTGGAAACTATAACACTTGAGCTAGCCTTTCTTGTAATTTTAGATATCGTTGCCCCTTTATTTTGCTAAAAGAACGTTTAAGTGATTGCGAGCAAATAATAATTCCCGCTTTTATATTGACTATTTGATATATTTGTCTCACCGTGACGCATTATGCGCCTAAATCTAACGTAGAAAATACAATTCATTTAGCAACGAATACCATTGCTAGTGCTTAGTGTGATTCGAACATCTACATAATATTTAGCTTTCTTAAGAATTTTAGAGTTTCAAAACGTCGTTTCTGACAGAAATTACAGACTATTGTGTACACATGGTAGATTCCAAGTTTGACCGTGAGTATCACTTTTGAAAGTCTATACAATCACTGACCCATGTTCAGCAAAAAAATGTGTATTGAAATGTTTAGGAGGTAATTTTGCTCTGTCTTGTTTTAATTTCCACTAAGAAATTCAGGATGTCAACTGTATGTAATGTTTGAGAAGTAAAATGTTGTATTATGGTAAGAAATTGTTCAGCTTAGTTGACTTTAAGGGAGGTGTCAACCTTTTTTTATGAAATTTATCAAGCACTGTAACTTTTAAACTATTAGACATAAAATGTACATAAAAGTATACAATTTTTGTGATAAAAAAACAAATTTGGTCAATAATTTCAAAACTAAAAAATGTTAAGGCAATAACCCAAACAGATCCTAGTTAATATGATTTTGGTGAAATTTTGGAATATTTTACCAAAAACAGATTTTGTTAGGTTGTCTCACAAAAAAAGTGATTTGGGGGCAAAAATGAAGAAAAAAACCCCCACTATTTTTAGTGAAATTTGATACCAAAATGGATTCTCCGTCTCATTTCATTTAAAAAATCTATATTTTTATGTTCATCACATTTATAATTCAAAAGTTACAGTGCTTGATAAATTTGGCGCCAAAAAGGGTTGACACTTCACTTAATACAATCCTTTCTAAGGCTTTCTTTGACCGTCTAAAAGTGTTGTGAATAATTTGAAATGCGCTGAAATTTAGAGCCAGCTTATCATCGATGTTCAGCAGTGCGATATGTCACACCTGAACCAATGAAACGGAATAAGTAGATGACATATCCGCCAGTATGTTGCAAGCATTATAGATTGGGATACAATGTAGTTTTTATATTTTTATAATCTTTCAAACGAAGTATAAATAATTCTGGGACACCCTGTATTTAAGGTATAATCGCCGAAAAAGCAAAAGACCAAAAACACTTTGTTTCACCTCCAACAGATAGATAGGATATTTCACGTTTTGAGCTGTAAGGACATCCGGAAGTTTTACACTGTTAGTAACACGTTATATAACTAAAATTTAATAATTGTGTGGTGGCATGGGAAAACCCTTCACATGGTCATTTTCTAGCAACTTGTTTTTCTTCTTTGGCAGAGAGCTTCATACTCTACTGAGTATAGGACTGTTTAAATGTTTTCAGAAATTCCTTCTAGAACTACAGTTATAGTATTTTAAAGTCGGCAAGTTTAAACGCAACACTAAAATTGAAACTGACAATTCAAAGGTGTACACAAAATCTTGTAAATGCTCTAATAATAATAAAACTACATTGTTATATCACACAGAATAGCTTGTCATATGAAATGGACTTTTGATATGAACCTAGTTTTTTGCAATATTATTAACAATTGTAAGTTCTTCACTTTCAAAATCTTTACAATGCATTGTCGGAGTTCACAAGTGGTTACCATGGTAACAATGTCATTTTACGTAAACATAGCATTTTATACATAACATTTGATAAACAAGGTTAAGAAAAGTACTAAAATAAACTTCACATCTGGATTTTTGCATAAAAAACTCCTGGAGACTAAAGTTCAAGGTATAATCTCTATCTTGGGACCAAAGTTGGAAAATTGACTTGGACCTCATTTGTTAGGAATATTTTGGTATGACCCAGATATCTCAATATTAACACTAGCGACTTCCGACGGGTTTTCCCATACCACCACACAATTATGAAACGCATATTAGAGACAAATTATGGCCAGCATAGGTGGCTGCTATTTAGGCAATAGAGATTAAAGATAGAATTTCCGCCAGTTAAATTTATCGTATTAATTATAGTAATGCTGCCCAAATATTGGTTAAATTCGTTGTAAAACCCAATAAATGATTAAGAAATTACAAACACTTAAAAAGAAAATGATTTGTCCTTGTATTGTTTACGGGACAAAACAGCTCAATTTTTCTACATTGCACTGTTTTGTACGTTACCAGGGCACTTTTTGTTCTTCAAAAGAAACTCGATTGGGCGTCTTAATCCGGTTTTTATTAACACTGACTTCGCACAATTGCATTGCATAATTCACGCTCACAGCTGTTGGTATTGAACTACACTGAACTCCGGTCACAATGTCGATTGATTATTGGTTAATCATCGATCACTCCCTCCCCATATTTATTTCTAAAAACGGACGGGCTACTGTAAGAAGCGTTGCGGTTCAATAGGAAAAAACCCAATTATTAATTAAGTATTAATTTGACCATAATTGGTTAGCATTGATTAGCCTGTTAGCCACTCTAAAAATAGTAATTTTATTGAATAAGTTTGCGTAATTACGTAGTCAGTCGTAGTGGTACGGTTCGTTAGATTTCCTTAACCTTTGCATAATATTGCGATAGTCACGAGGGCTTGAAATATACCATGGATATTAATATGTTAGCCTTACTCCAGGATACTTTTGTTGTTGTTGTTGTATTTTAGTAAAGTCTTTATTTCTTACTTATTATTTGTATTTGTCTTTATTGATTTGGAATTGATATTAATAACGACTGCGTGATAGTCGTAGAGAAGGTAGCGTGGAAATTCTTAGCATTCAATTTTGTACTGCTGAATTTTAACACTTTCCAAGCGGCAGTCGTCTGCAAACGACAGTTCAAAATGTCACAAAATGTTTGGAAAATGTCAAAATTATTGAAATAAATCACCATATTTGGATTCACCATGAGAAATGCATTAAAATAAATACAAACATAGTATTGGTTCAGTAGTTGAACTTGAGATAACACTTTGAAAGTGGGAAAGGTTTCTGAAAAATCTGTTTTGTATGGTAAAACAACTTAGCCGCATGGAAAGTGTTAAGAGAGGTGCTCGACCCCATCAGCATAATGAATCCATGTTTAACATAAAACACGTTATATAGGCCTATTTGTTTGAAACAAAACAAAATATCCAGGGTTTTAAGTTAATTGTACTGCTCCCCGTAATCAATAATGGAACAGCCTGCTCTATAAACTGTCACTGGCCAACCAATCATCAGGGGTTTAACATATACCCGGCAATACGCAATTAAAACGCGCGTTCTAACTGAAAGTCATTGTTAACACGTGTGGGCACCTCATCCGATTAATCATCCATTAGGTCTATACAATCTGTAACAAAAGACATTTTATAGTTTGAAAGCCTCATTAGAAATTTTAATTTCATTATTGTTTTGTATTTTCTCTTCATTAAAAAACTTTGTTTCGTTCAAATCAGTGGTATAATGACAGAGATGTGGCCAATAGTCTTTTTAAAAAACACTTTCCATGCGGCTATTAGTTTTACCATATACAAAACTGATGTTTCAGAAACATTTCCCAATTTTCAAAATTTATCTCAAGGATTACTGAACCAATACTAGGTTTGTTTGTACTTATTTCAATGCATTTCACATGGTGATTCCAAATATGGTAATGAAATTCAACAATTTTGACATTTTTGAAACATTTTGTGAAATTTAACAGCTGCCTGCCGCGTGGAAAGTGTTAAGTAGTCGAACACACTTACGCCGATTTTCAATAAAATCAATGACAAACTGGAGTGACTGGATCACACTGTGAACATACGAGCTGTGGCATTTCAAAAGATTCGATGTTTTTATTTAAACATAATCAAATAATAAATTATTATTATTATTTCTAATATAGGGAAAACGGTAAGAACAACAATATATTTCGCTACGTCCACTGACCCCACTCTCAGTAAAGCCCCGCATGATGATACAAAACCAATTATCTAAATTAGTCCAAACAAACGTTTTATGGGCATAACCTTTAAATAAAAGCAGTTTAATAAGCAAGTTACCAAAAGCCAATCGTTTAGTTTAGGTATTATAAACCGATAATTTATTTATTTTTCACTATGAAACATTATGTCACTGCAGAGTTTATTCTTTTCTTGGAGACATAAATGCAATTGTTATTTTATTGTTTTTAATCTTTTGAATAATTAATTTCTTTTAATTTGAAAAATAGACTCACTCCCACTACACATAAACAGTTAAAACTGAGGAAATAAAATGTGATCAATTGAAGTTTAAAAATGACAATTAACCTGTACGCCATAATTATCAAGGTCAGGGCAAAGCCCACATTTGATCCTAACGTAGTAGGCCTATCTGTGTTATCAGCCTATTCAATTACATGTATATTTGAATCCGTTTTATTCGCTGTGTATGAATAATGTATCAGAGATGTATGGCACGCCGTTTGGTTCAAAATTAACATTGTTTTTGCGTATCAATTTATGTTTTACATGTAGGTTTTTTTTGTATACCAATATGTGTTTTTACGTATCGTTTTTTTTTTAAAATTTTGAACCGTTTGGTTCAATAATGTGTTCAATATACAACAACGAAAAACACAATTTGAACCAAACACGACACGTTTTTAAAATTTTTAAAAAATCAACACGTCAAAACACAAATTGATATACAAAAAAATACATGTTAGACACAAATTGATATGCAAAATAATTTTGAACCAACCAAACGGCGTGCCATAGAGATGTTTTCAAGTTTAACATGGTCATTTTGAGTGTACATATCTTACAATATAGGATTGGGCTCAGGTGCGTAGGTGTTGGCAACCTGTCACATAACGTGTTATAGCAAATAAGTTAGTCTAGCTATCGTTTTTGAAATGCGATACGTTTTAGAGTTCTAAATGGAAATTTGTTTTGGAATCTGATCTCGCTTTGCATAAATAACATATTTCTGATGGGAGTTTGAAGACGCAAGATAAATGTTATATTATTCTAACAACAAACTAAAATCTTATGTGTTTTTCGTTTAGTGGGGCAGAACTAAATGAAATATATCCGTTGGACACCCAAGTCGTTAACACGCGGCGGCAGTTTGACCAAAATTGACCAATTTGACCAAAATGTTTCAAAAATGTAATAATAATTCAATTCCATCACTATATTTGGAATCAAAATTAGAAATGCATTAATATAAGTACAAACATGCCTAGTATTGGTACAGTAATTCTTGAGATAGACTTTGAAAATTTGGAAAGGGTTTCTGAAAAATCTGTTTTGTATAATGTTAAAACTTATACATAGCCGCGTGGAAAGTGTTAAAGGTCTAGGTGTGATTATATATCATTATCTTGGGGTTTCGCTCGCTCTGTCTGACCTGCAATCTTGTTCAAAACCTGTTGGGACACTATACACGTGCGCATGAAAAATCTTCTAAAATGAGTAAAAAGCTGTCAGTTGAAAGTATGATAGTCAAAACTAGTTTATGTAAAGCTGCCACCCCCCCCCCCCCCCCCCCCCCCCCCCACAATCAATGTTGGAGCTGATATATATAACACAGCCCGTTGCTGGACGATGCTTTTATATGGACCAACATTGAGTTTAGGGGGAGGGACCACCGTTTCACGTATACATTTTTAATGAAATACATAAATAACCTTTATTTTGATGAAGTGTCATAATTTCAAAGTATCTAATTTACAGCGGTGGGTGTTTTAAACGATTGTATCACCTGTTTTCCGTTTTTAAGACACAACTTTTGATTCAATAAAGGTTTCTTGACCAGATTTGGAGGATATATAGGTCATGTTATCGGTCACATGACCATCTACTTACAAATGTTATGCTCCAACTTACTTTTAGGGATAGTTCACTTTTAATTACGGAGGTATATTTTGCACACTAAATGCCCAAGAAGTAATGGATATTGCCAGTTATTTAGATTCAAATGGTTTCGTGATAACATATAATACCATCCAAACATGCTAAAAAATACTCTCGTCGCTTACGCAACTCCTGCGTCACGCAAAATGGATTACATAACAAGGAAGGGTGGGCGCTCTAATCGCTTGCGCGACTCGTATGTATCTCAATTGAGGAAATATTGTGGTTGCTTTGGCGAGTACCAACAAGTTAAATCAATCGGCGCGCACACACTATTGTATTAAGAATTTAACTATTTGAATTAATTCTTTTACGTAAATGAATACAAAGAATGTAAAAACAAAATACATAATTTGTATTAAACGCACTCATATAGAGTTCTCTGGCATTTTTAAAAGTGTACGGGGATATGGATTTAAGTTTTAAAATATTCAAAACATGGCCGATGTCAGACTCGAACCTACTATATATATACAACATTTGGTTTACAATATTGTCAGGGATACTATTAATTTTGGGATAGGAAAGTCGTATACTAACACACGTAGCGAAAACGGTGCCGTTTGCATAAATTACATAAATTAGGGTAATCATCGGAATGTGTCGGTGACCGGCGTTTAACGAGTTTAACAGTGTTTAACCAGGTTTAACGTAATATTTGGTCAGCATAGGTTTGAGGGCGTTGTGGATTTACACAGACGACGGTGGCCACGTGAAACCTAAATGTTGAATACGTAATGAATAAGGTGAATAACACGTAATCGCGAATGTTAATCTTATCATTTTGACAAATTCATCATAATTAGAAGAATTGTCATCGTTAACCGGGCGATGACTGTTAAAAATAATTCAAAATAGTGCACTCCCGTTTACATATTGGGTCGTCTGAGAGACGCGTGGCCATCGTCGTGTCGTCTGCTACAATCACGCCTGATCAGTATAGCGCCACCAGTTCTATGCTGACCAAATGTTAATTTAAAAGTGGACCCGATCGGCAAGCTCAGTGGCATACCCCTGATATTGTGTGCAAGACAACAGCGCGCTAAACCGCTCGGCCATGGAGGGAACATACCACTTAACAACGTTTTAAAGAATATCAGGACTATTATGGACACAATCGATATAGGTTAGCCGTTGTTGTTAATGCATTGTATTATTATTATTTATTTTTTTAAAATCTTTTATTGATTATTACTCTCATAATTTTCACATTTCACATAGTTTCATCATATTTACATTGCATTTTCGATACATGTATAACACATTTTCATATGCTTTTCAGCATGTTTACATTGCATATTATATACATGTTTAGCACATTTTTATATACTTGTCAGCATTTTTATAATGCTTTTCGGCATGTTTATATATTTTCATATCAAATACATTCATATGCTTTTCATTTTCATATGCTTTTCAGCATACATAGTTTCATCTGTAAATAACTTTTTACTACAGCTGTCAAATAGGATGTGTGACATTTCTTCACAAGAATGGCTCACTGAGATCAATGCTTTACCCAAACTACGTACTTATACAGAATTCAAGTCACTTCTTCGCCCTGAACAATACCTACTCGAGGTCACGATTCCATGTCACAGAAGAGCGTTGAGTAGATTAAGGTGTTCCAATCATTTACTATTGATTGAATCAGGTCGTGTAAATAACATTGAGTTACGTAATCGTGTATGCCCTTTGTGTAATTTAGGTGAGATTGAAGACGAATACCACTTTGTCCTAATTTGTCCTTTTTATGTTGATCTACGAGTAACTCTTCCAACTCACTACACTGTTAATCATAATCGCAATAAATTCAATTCATTGATGCGTTCAAACTATCCGCGCATACACTTCTAGAGCTCATTCCATTGTTCATTATCCATTGTTGTTAACGTCGATTATATCTACGAATGCACTGCCGGAAGTCTCAACAGTGCAAGGTCAACATAATCGCTACCCTTTCTAATGTTGACCCATGCAATATCTATAAGCTTTGTCATATAATGCACGTTGCGAGGGGCAACCGATTATGTTGACCTTGCACGCTTGAGACTTCCGGTAGTGCTTTCGTAGATATCGACGTTAACAAACAATGGACATTGATATGACCATTTAAGCTGTGGAAATAGAAACACTGATTCACATAGTTAAGGAGTTAACAGTTTAAAATTGATGAATGCTAAGGATTAACGAATCAGTTACTGTTGTCAAGTAGTACTGTAATGGTAGTCGTTCAATTGCATTTTAATCGGTTAACTTATACGATTAAATTACACTATGAATGATCATGGCATCTAACACCTCAATGGAATGACAGATTATCAATCCCTTTTACAAAAATGTAAGTACATGACAATGATACGATGTTTTGTGTTCTGTATGATTGTATTACACACGATTTAAACATATTATAATAGTACATCAAACTCGAACCATTTATAGTAATTATTATTTAAATACATTTAGTTAGGCCAAGTGAAAAAATAGAGTTGTTTATCGTCATCCCTTTTCAGGAAATATGTAATGTTCCTTCATTTTCGTTATTGCATCCATAACTTTTTTTAAAAATATTTAAACAGCTGACATCTTGGCAATAGATTTACGTTAATCCAATGAGCATTTAAAGCAGGTTTTGTGTTAAAGCTATGATTTTTTTTTTTTACAAAGGCCTCGTCCTCAAGTTACGCAACCAATCAGGAAATACCATGCCCGGTAATGGAGATTTCGCATTGTTTTTGTTACAAAAGTGCCCTCATCCTTCTTATTTTCAAAAGATAGGACGAGAAACTAGGTATTTTTTATTTGGCTTTATACCATGAGAAAGACATATCTTTCTATTAATTCACAAACCGTGCCAAAATTATCGTCATCTTAAAATTCTTAATTTTAACATTTTGAAACAAACAGATATTTTATAAACCTTTTTTCTTTTTCAAAACCACTGGACCATGACCAATTTACCGTCAGTGCAAAGCCCAATTTTATTGATCACATTCTGAAAATCTGAGATTAATCCAATGAAGAATAAGACCGCTAGCATAATTTGCGCAAACCCTGTCATTTACTAGTATGTACAATGGGATTTACACATACAAACCAAAAAATAACATGGTTTACATTTGAATACTTTACATTCAAATATATTGTAAATTATCTGCCTATAAACAATAGCAAAGATTAGTTTGGTATTCCCCTTAATTCTGGCATAAATCATTAATATCTACATAATTCATTAATTTGATGCATGAATATTTCTGTGCAATGTTCATGTTGCTTATTGTTCTCATGAAAAAGCCTCAGCATGTTTGAAAGTTTAGGAAAGCACCAATCATGTCAGTAGTGTGTGTATACCAATCATTGACAGAGAAGGACATATATTATATACTTGTGGGACTTGTAAAGTCAACTTCAATTTCTACCATATATGTATGATAAAAAAATAATTTAGTATGATAAGAATACGAAAAATGTCCCTTTTTAAAAAAGTCTTCCACTGTCATGTTACTCTAATTTACTGTGTGAATTAACATTGAACATACATGTACTACAAAAATTTGATTGACTTGCCTAGTTGGACACACTTTTCGTAATTGATGGATTTCACCCCCCCCCCCCCCCCCCCCTCTTTTCAGGATTTTAACTTTATTAGTTGTACTTGACAAGTAAATCAAATGGGTCATGGTTCAGTGGTTTTAATAAGGAATAAATTAATCCATGCTGAAAGAGAGTCCTAGTTTTTTCTTTGATACACCCTGCATATTCAAATTAAATTCCTTTAAATTACACATAAACAGTGCAGACTGTACTGGTTTCCATTCTTTACTTTTATTTCTAGAATTGCATTGAAGAGATCCGAAACTAATACATAGTGGTATGCAGCAATGTTAAATGTGGCTATATTTTTAATACACAGTCGTGAATTCATTTTCTTTATTAAAATGGTGTGCGTGTGCCTTTAATTATGGGTCTACCCTTTATCAGTATTATTACATGAGAGTTATATGAACGGTGAAATTGTGATACTTCTGCTGAAGAGGTACTTGCCCTCCTTGCTGCTGCGGAATCACTCCCCTCTGTGGTTTTGGCTGAGCTGCTCTTGGATGCTGTTGTATGTTGGTATTTGGTAGCTTTTGGTCATTGATGTGACGTTGGTTCCTAAATTTTACGTCTTGCTGATCATGCTGATGCCGATGACACGGAACTTTGCTGTAGATTACGTTGCCGATGCCGTTTTCAAACGTTTTGTCGAGCCTGAAATGGAAAGATTTGTGATATTAAACTACATATCTTATGACAATATTGTGGAGTACTTCGTTAAATTTGAATAAAAAATGACACCGGTTCGTTAATGATATACAAAGTAGAACTTTGCAATTTTGAGAGATAAATTGAAAATACTAGTTCAAATGAACATAAAGTTAAATGTTTTTGTAAGGTGGCATTAAGCCTTCCTATTAGCCGTGTCAACTAAATTAATTTACCTTTTTCCTTTATTAAGTATTAAACACGTACTACGGTAATAGTAAGACATCTATCACAGTGAAATGATTCTGTAAATATGTTAATCTAGCATTCAAAATACCCCCCCCCCCCCAAAAAAAAAAAAACACCACCCCAAATAACCAGTGCACAAACATTAATATACTAACTAGTGCACACACATTAATTACTAACAAACAGACCAATAAACAACAAAAAACTAACAAACAAACAAACACACAATCAAACAATAAAATTCATGCTCACCTTGAATTACATTACGTTGGACACATTGGCTTTCTGTTTGGTGCTTGTATTAACCTTATACTGATCGGAGTTACTGCGACAACCGCTAACTTCTTTAATGATCTTCTCTGGTACGTCTTCTCGGAACATTAAGTTGTGAGAGTTGTTCTTCTCAAACTGTGTACGGTATAGCAGCCTGACGCGCCAGCACACAACCTCTTTGTCACGTTAGCAATGGTATTCTCCCCCAACAAGTCTCTTACTGTACCACACTTGATCGGTAATGTTGTTATTAACTTTTTACTAGAGTTCGATCTAAAAACGCATGAGTAGGCTTGTTTTTTACACAAACCTATACTCAATGGATTACATTCACAGGCCCTACTTAATACCAGTTGTATCCGTGGTCATGCAAATCCAACTTTCAATTCAAGTTTGTCGATATGTTTTCCATTGATCCCAGTTTTGACAGCTACAACCTAAATCGTATACAGGCTAGTTGAAACCTTTCCATGCGTATTCAACAGTATCTTGAGTGCTACACATCATAAGCGGTGTTTCTAACAGAGGGAAATTTAACTAATATTTTCGTTGGAAATTATTTTTTTAATCACAATTTTACCATTTTTAAGCAGGTTCTGGTACGCGTCGCGAAGTGTATGATAGATAATTCATTCGCAAACAGTGCATTCGTACTTGATAATCGCTCTCGGCCTTGCATTCGTGCACCCGCCCTCTCGCGCCTATCGGCGCTCGAGGGCTGGTGCACTCATGCAAGGCCTCGAGCGATTATCAAGACGAATGCACAGTAGCTCATCAATTATCCTTATCGTAATCAAATCAATTGCTTTTCATGTCTATAATGCTTTTTCACAGAGAGACAGATTTCTGAATGGGTGATAAACCGTTGTTTATATACTAATCGTTATATCGTTATATTGTCAATGTTACTGTATATTTATATTACATGTACGTTACTATAATTACTATGATTTTGTAAATCATGCCAATTGTGGCAATATTTTGTGTATTTGGGCCGATGGTCTCATGTACTTGGAAATAAAACTAAACTAAACTAAACATAATTTTCATATCAAATACATTCATATGCTTTTCATCATGTTTACACATTTTCATATGCTTTTCAGCATGTTTACATTTCATATCATGTATAGCACATTTTCATTTTCATATGCTTTCCGTATGTTTACATTGCATATCATATACATGTTTAGCACATTTTGTGGTCTTAGGTGGCCAGTACTTCCCGAGCTTTGCTCTGATCTGGTCAACCTAGTTTATTAATTGCATTGTCATGTTTACACATTTTCATATGCTTTTCAGCATGTTTACATTTCATATCTTGTTTAGCACATTTTCATATATACATTTTCATATGCTTTTCAGCATGTTTTCACATTTTCATGTTCACATTTCAATTACATGTATAACACATTTTCATGTGCTTTTCATGTTTACATTGCATATCATTACATAACACATTTTTATATGCTTTTCGGCATGTTTACATTGCATTTCATATACATGATTAGCACAGCATTTTTATATTTTTATATGCTTTTCGGCATGTTTACATTCATATCAAATACATGTATAGCACATTCACATATGCTTTTCATCATGTTTACATTTTCATATGCTTTTCATCACATTTTCATATGCTTTTCAGCATGTTTACACATTTTCATGCTTTCAGCATGTTTACATATTCCGGCATGTTTACATTCATGTTCACATTTCAATAACACATTTTCATGTGCTTTTCATGTTTACATTGCATATCATTACATAACACATTTGTATATGCTTTTCGGCATGTTTACATGTTCATATTATTACAAAAACAAATATCTTTGGTATGCAGGTACACATTTCAAACAATTTACATTTTTAACATCCACGTTTTATAAATCTCTGATTTGCAGCTCAAACAATAATAAACTGATTAAATGTGGGTGATTCCCGTAACGGAACTTGCTGATAACTAATTTACCAACACTTATTATTTTATTTATAGAATTGTTTGTGTCTTCATCTTCTATATCATAACCAAATAATACATCTGTAACTGATACTTTAATTAAACTATTGTGTTGTTGCGATAATATATTGTTGACTTCAGTCCATACACTCTTAATTTTTTTACAATAATAAAAGAAATGTTCAATATAATCTATTTCATTACACACGTCACATATAGTATCACGCTCTTTACCTATTTTGTGGAGAAATATCTTCGTCGGGTAAATGTTACTAATTATTTTCCAGTTTAATGTCATGAGTCGTGGTTCCTTAATTTGCTTAATATGTTTGCCCCAAATTTCGCTCCACTCAAAAATTTTATACTCGAATTTTTTTTCCCAAAACAATTCGCAAATTGGTTTTGTATTTATTTTATCTATCATTGCATTGTATTATAGATCATTTTGACAACGTATTTTGATGGGCGATAACAGTAATCCATAGAATATTTTCAATCAGAAGTCAAAAATATTATGGGAAAGTCGATTTTCAACAGTATGCCATTATTTTAATATAAAGGTCTTTGACATATTTTCCTTTTTATATTTCGTGGCTTACTGTCGATCCAATCGATTCTACATGTAGCATGTTGGCATACTGTGGCATACTGTGAATAGCCTCGACATGCATCCACAGTTTTAGAATTACATTGTAACCTTTTGTATCTATGATTTGTTGACACGAGATCATTTCACTGCTAGCGACACATATTATTTATTTCTATGGAGATGTGGTCGAGAGGTAATAATAGGCCTTTCTAATAAATGCACATGACGCAAGAATATAAACAATATTGGAGCTTATTGCTAACATGTCACTCAAAAAGATCTATGTGTTTCTTTTAAAATAAAATCATGTCATGATAAAATGACATTATTGGTTTTACCTATATCTTATAAAGAAGCCTTTATTAAAAGTACCATTTAGGGGTGTAATTCAGACAATGCCCCTTTAAATTGAAGACATTACTAACTTTTTTTTTTTAAACAAACGATACTAATCGTACATTATCGCTCTCTAATATTGCCAAATATGAGATTAATTGGAACATTTGTTATGCAGTTACAAGGACTTATATGAATTTAGTACATTATTTTTTCAATGCTTTAATACATGTATTAAGGGAGTGAATACTAATAACCAGATTACGTTGTCAAATGGATATTTTGTGTTTGTTGACATCTACCTCTATACAAATACGAATACGAATCCTAATTATTATGAGTATATGAGTATTTTAATCCGAAATAAACGGTCACCCCCACAACATCCCCACCCTACCACAATAACACAATCATTAGTTTACTTAATGATATTATTTGTTTTACCTATATCTTATGAAATAAGTCTTTATTAAAAAGTACCATTTAGGTGCGTAATTCAGACAATGCCCCTTTAAATTGAAGACAATACTAACCCATTCTTTTTTTTAAATAAACGATACTAATAGTACATTATCGCTCTCTAATATTGCCAAATATGAGATAATTTGGAACTTTTTTAATGCAGTTACAAGGACTTATATGAATTGAGTACAATATTTTTTCAATGCTTTAATACATGTATTAAGGGAGTGGAAAAGTGAGCTATAAAAAATACAAAAATCGCTATATCTCGAAAACGGTAGCTTCGATTTTAACCATTCGTTTTAAGAAATGAAGAACATTGCTTCTGTAACATTTTGAGTTGAACTTCATAGTCTAATTACGTATACATATTTAATTAAATACATAAATAACGTTTATTTTGATAAAGTGTCATAGTTTCAAAGTATCTAATTTACAGCGGCGGGTGTTTCAAACGATTGCATCAAGTGGCGGTGCGTCAAGGCGACGAAAAAAACATGTTGTACAAACCTGATCGACTCATTTATTTCAAATCTTAATTGTTTAAACATTTGAAGTAAAATTTAAAATCATACTATAATTCACCGTATGTTGTATGGGTGTGTGTATGTATGTGTGTATGTATCCTGAAAAGGCTTTTTTATTTTGCATCTAAAAGCCGCGAACGTTGCACTGATAATAGATGATGTCTTGAGACAGGTTATAAGCTATAAATGGCTGAAAACCGTACAGAATTGACCGAGATATGAGCAAAATGAATAAAATTTAGGGCCTTTTGAGACTGTTTCTACTAGCCATGTTTGTTTATTTTTCGGTGCGTACTGCAACCATGCAGACGAACGCAGTCGAGCGCGTAACACATAGCGCGTCGTAGTGCGCCATGCAAAATAAACGCTCACACGCACTACACACACGCACCCCTACACACGCGGCGGGCAAATGGAGAAATACGCTGCGCTACGGGAGTTGATTAATTTAGGCCTTGAAGGTCACAAGCACGGGGCGGGCGGGAATGGCGGGGAGGGCGGGTGAGGGACGGCAGGGGGAGGGCCGGGCGGGGGAAAGGCGGGGGAGTGACGGGTGGGGTACGGGAGATGGTTATTATTTAGGCCTTGGAATTGAAATATGCCACGGGGCGCCGTTCCCGCCCGGGCGGGGGGAAGGGCGGTGGAGTGACGGGTGGGGTACGGGAGATGGTTAATGTTTAGGCCTTGGAGTTGAAATATGCCACGGGGCGTGGGCAGGCGGGGGTCTTTTTAATTTTTTTAATGAAATTTGAAAACTTTTGAATTAAAACAAAACCTTTTGATACACACACGCACCCCTATACACGCGGCGGGCAAATATTGGAGAAATACGCTGCGCTACGGGAGTTGATTAATTTAGGCCTTGAAGGTCACAAGCACGGGGCGGGCGGGAATGGTGCTTGTGACCTTCAAGGCCTAAATATTAACCATCTCGTTTGTTTAGTTTTGTATTTTATTTTGGAAATGTTTGTAACTTTTCATTCTAAAGTTGATTTCATTTTTCCGGATCTTACGAATGGGTATAATATGTTTAATAATAACATGCGATTTATAGGTAATGTATTACGTTGTCAAATGGATATTTTGTGTTTGTTGACATCTACCTCTATACAAATACGAATACGAATCCTAATTATTATGGCGTCAACTGGAGTTCAAGTTCAATCCATCTGTCAAAGCAATTGATACTACCCGGACCCCCGCATCAGTGCCCCCCCCCCCCCCCCAATGATTTTCGGAGGAAAAAAAGAAAGGGGAAGGGAAGGGGAAAAGAAAGGGAAGGAAGAGAAGGGGAAGGAAAGGAAAGGAAGAACAGAGAAAGGAAGGGAAAGAAAGTGGAGAGCAAGAATCGTTCATCGTCAGGATCGTGAATCGTTAGGCGCGGCCAGTCGCGGATCCAGTAAAGTTTAGGGGGAGGGGGCAATAAAATGAAATTGATTTGGTACCATCCAAGCGGTGCGCACCACCGCCCCCGAGCTATGCTTTGACAGGGGGTGTCTGAGGGGGGATTTTGGAACTCATTTAGTGCGATCTGGTGTATACTTTTGACTTTAATTTATAACTTGTGTGGGCTTTTTGTATTTTCTGTTGTTTACTGTTGTAAATGTTTGTACGTTAGGGGTAGTCCATAATTTTCGCCATTTTCAGTTATGTACAAAGCGTACGTAACAGGGGGGGGGGATGGGGGGGGGAGGGGTCGAAATATACCACAACCGTACCTAACTTAAATGGCGATTTTGAGAGGCGGGATTTTTTTTTAAGTACAAAATAAAAGAATATATCAATAATAAAAAAATTAAAAAGATAGGCCAAATAGATTTTTTTTTAAATAAAAATAGTAGGAGTAAAAAATAATTATACAGTAGAAAACATTCTGGAAAAGCTGGGATAGCGACAGCTATCTTATCATTGTTCTATAGTTAATCCTGACTCGACAACGTTGACCGCAACCAGCTGGGAGGGGGCGAGGGGGAAATCGCCATGACGGTCGTGTCGGTTGAGATTGGCACTAATTTGACAGGAGGAATCATGGAATTGATATGATGGTCAAAAGTACACAGATGGAAAATTTTCGCTCGCTACGCGCACATATGTCTCCAAAATGCAATATTTGTGGGTATAAGCTTGTTTAGAGCCAAAATGTACCTCAATCTTAGCAAAAATTAGGGGAATGTCAAAAATGTTCGCGCTACGCGAATATTTCTTTTGTCACAATAATCTTGTCGGTTCACTTTCATTTCTGCCCCCACCCCATATGAAATATCTAGCTACGCCACTGAAAACAATGTTTCATGTACACGAAGCAATATTGCTTCTGTGTTTTTAAAACAATCCATGGCTCAAGTTCCTAGTGTTGTTGTTTATCATTTCTGTATTTAAAAGTATCTAATACATGTGCCATTTGTTTCAAAATATCTTGATCATTTTTGATAATTATTTATCATCAAAGAAAATGATAATTTTTACCAAAGAAAAGAACGGCAGAATCATAAAATCAACACCAGAGATATACAATAAATATGATCAAAGAAGTGTATTTTTCTCTATTTTGTGCACCGTACAGTTTCTTATGTTGTATACGGTAATTCGTATTTAATACAATGGTTTTTAATCAAACATGAGGGTATATCAAGCCATGAAAATTTCGCCATTTATTGCGTACGTAACTCGAGGGGGGTAGGGGGGGGGGGGGGGGGGGGGGGTAAACAGTTACGTACGCTCTGTACGTAAGTGAAAATGGCGATAATTTTGGACGACCCCTGTAATAAAGGCGAATGCTAAAGGAATAAAACCAAACAAACCTGTTAAGGGGGTGTTCAAAAATACTTTGGTGGGGGGGGGGGGGGGGGGGGGGGGGCTAAAAAGTGTCAAGGTGAAAAAAAAGGGGGGACCAAAAAGTTATGGGTAGGGGCGGTCAAAAAGTTTGGCCAACAGTGGCGTCGCCAGAGTTTGACGTCGTGTCGGTTGAGATTGGCACTGTCGGTTCATTTGACCACAGGAATCATGGAATTATGATGATCAAAAGTTCACAGATGAAAAAATTTCGCGCGCTACGCATGCATAATGTGTCCCCAAAATGCAACATTCTTTGCTACAAGCTTGTTAAGGCCGTGTTCCCACATAAAGTAGAAGTTGTCCCACTTGAAAGTTGCGTTCCGACATATGTGGTCGTCACAACGATGATTCAGCAAAGTGGTCTAATGTGGTCTAAAACAAAATCCACAATCCACTTAGGGACCGTTCATTATTTATGGGGGGCGGTAAACTATAGGGGAGGGGGGTCATGTAACTTTCATATGTTGAAATAGGGGGGGGGGGTGTTATGTAACTTTTTTTAAATATAAAGATGGTGGTGATTGGGGTGATTTAGAGGCTATTTTTGGAGTGTAAATGCCTTTTTTCTGCGCTTCCTTGGACGATCTGTTGGAAAAACATCTATAGGCCTATAGGCCTTATCATCAATGGTCGAGAAATTAGAGCCACAGGGTGTCTGAAACACGTTAAAAGGCATATTTATGTTATCTTTTCCAGGGCGACATTCATGATCTTTTTAGAAAGTAGATTTTCTTGCAGATTTACATTTCTGATCATAAATCATAAATATATTCTGAGTTACAGAGCGATACGATTCCTAATGACTAAAAATCATGGTTTTAGAGTGATTTTACTAGAGTGTAAAATAAGTTTTCGCGCAGACCTGACAGTTTATTTTCATTCTTAGTATGTTACAAAATCCAATTTTATGATTTAAAAAAATGTATTTATTGCATGCTTTTCACCTCGTCTCAGCTTTGCACCAATGCTCACAAAAGTAGAACGTTTCGCTGGATTATATTTGTTTACGTTTCTGCCCAGAATGTACTAATTTGTCAGGGTTACAAAAGACTCACAAACCCACCCAAAATGTATAAATATGACAAAAGTTCCGGCTCGCTACGCTTGCTACGCTCGCCATCACTAATTTCACACAATGAAGAAGGGGCATCATAAAATTATTGGCCGTTCAGATAGTGCACAAACAGAATTTGTCAACGTGTCCGTAACAGAATTTGTCAACGTGTATAGACAGCCCCTTTTAAAGCATGTTAAGTATGTGACAAGTTGATTTTTTTCGGGGAGGGGGGGGGGGGGGGGGGGGGGGGGGGGGGGGGGTGTAAAAATCTACTGGTTAGCAGGGGGGGGGGGGTCATGTAATTTTCAGTTTCATTTCCATCATAAATAATGAACGGTCCCTTAGACCCGGATGTAAACCTAAAACCATTCAAAAATCGCCGAAAACGCATGTAAAATTCCCTTTATGACATGGAAATAGGATACAAATAATAGAAATAGCTACAATCGGCTTTGCATAACAACATAAGTCTCATTAGTTGATATAAAACAGATTCAAGTAAGGGCAGCGTAAGAATGAGCTATGGTTTGGTATGGTTTCCAGTTTTCAATACGATTTATTCCGTTAAGATATAGTACCGGGTTCCAAAGTGTCGGCATTCAATTATTTCCTTTCATCCTTCCGCGGCCCTTACCGAGGTTCATATAAAACCACAAACTAGTGCTGAAATACTGTTTAATTAAGTTGTTTACCTAAAATCGTGACGATCACTGCGTCCTATTTCACCACGCGCGCGACTTTATGTATAGGCCTATCGCGCGCGTCTTCCTTGATAAATGTGATGGTCCATATATGGAGTGTTACGTGTGTGTATGATGTCATGTCGGTGACTGGCTCTTATGCACAGTGGGGGGTATAGTGCCAAATCTGTAGGACTACTATACTCCACGGGTTCGGTTCTCGGGTTGGTCGGTTCTCGGATGGGGAGCAATTTGTCTAGGATTATTGATAGAGTAGTCTTAAAGGTAGGACTAAATTAGAGGGCGCTCCATGAAAAAGGATCATCTCATAATATCCCTTTTAATTAGGGGTTCCACTATCGACTGTTTTTAAAAGATTTATAACTTCGCGGCATTATTACAAAATGTCGTTATAAAGCATACTCTATCAGTATTTATGTATGAAGTGTCTCAATTTGACGATCTTAACTATAATCAAAGGTTAAAACCAACCCGTAGGTTCTCCCTTGAATTTCTTGTGGTCGATGGGGAATATATATTACGGGACCGTTGGTGAAAAAGCCTGGAGTCAATCTGATGCTATAGGTACACCACCATGACCATGGGTGAACTTCATTTGGTGACAGATGAAATACACTCATCTCAACCATAAGATATTCCCAAAGGATCTGGCTGATAATAGTGGAATTAATGGTTTAAGCCTAATTCATCCTTATACTAGAGAAAGGTTGGTTTTCATTATTATTTCATTTGGGGTAATATGCCTGCGAATTGTGCAACCAACCTAGTACTGTAATAAATTCCAGATATTTCGGCATTCCAATATGCTGCTCAAGTGATTTAATTCAATGGTGCCAATAAGAGATTAATATGGCGGGAAATTGTTGGTTTTCATTTTTTAATTTTCGGTATGAATTTGAAATCCACCTTATCTTACCCATGCCTAATTGCCCTATAAAGTGACCTTTATCGGCATTCTCATATGCTGCTCAAGTGACTTAATTCAATGGTGCCAATGAGAGATATCTGCAGTATGCATGCTATGCACAATTCATGGCGGGAAAAGGATGGTTTTCATTTTCACTTTCGGTAAGAACTTTTGAAACCCACCTTATCTTGCCCTATAATAAAAATGACCTTTTTCAGCATTTCAATAGGCCTATGCTGCTCAAGTGACCTAATTTCACTGGTGCCAATGAGAGATATCTGCAGTATGCATGCTATGCACAATTCATGGCGGGAAAAGGATGGTTTTCATTTTCACTTTCGGTAAGAACTTTTGAAACCCACCTTATCTTGCCCTATAATAAAAATGACCTTGTTCAGCATTTCAATAGGCCTATGCTGCTCAAGCATAGACGGTGTGGGTTTAGGTCGCACCACACCAAATATCTTTCTCATTGAAATACGTGTAAAAGTGCCATATTTCAAGACACCTTTTCTACCCTCCGGTTACATTTATTGCATACTTGTCACCTATGACCATTTTCAGTAACATCTCAACTTTAATTTAAGCCTTGTTTCATGAGGGGTTATTAAGCTAAATTTCCCGCTACGGACCTGCACACAGCGCCCTCACTTTTTCACGTTTTCTGGCATGCCTGTTCACCATTTAGGCAGGTGCTTACACCCTGGGCCCTATTTAGGTCGATAAATTAAAAAATATCGTATTTTATCATTGTAGGTGCAACGGATAGGTCCCACTCGTTCATTTAAATACAAACATACCATCCCCGGAGAAACAAATTGCCCGAAAACCTCACATTTACAAGCCTAGTCTTCGTGCTTTTCCGGAACTACTACAGCATTACACGAATTGCGCATTGATTTGGTGTGGTGCTCTCTTTAACAAAAATCGAAATTATTTTTTTTGCATTTTTGGAATCATCATATAGCATTATGAAAAAGTGTCACTCAAAAAATTCAAATTCTACTCCTAACTTGAATTATGTCACAAAATAGATTTTACTCTATACCCAAAATACCCAATTTTTCTCACTTTTTGGCCATTTTTGGCCCAAAATTGTTACATTTAAAGTCTGCTTTCATGACCAAAACGTGTATTTTTTTATTTGTCATTGTTTACATTGTATAATATATATGTTAATAGCATTATGACACATTGAATTATCGACAAACATGATAACTTAATCATATAATCGCTATATCACGCCGTATTCATTGCAGAGATACCTGTATGCCATTAATGGTTAAATTATGTAGGGGGGGGGGGTAAAAGACCCCCGTATTTGTAGGACAATATACTTTTTTTGTATACCACTGTACCTTTTTCAGAGGCGTACCCATGGGGTTCTGGGCGGTGGCCAATGCCCGTCGGTACACATGAGGTACCGTCGGTACATTTGCGAGTTCTACCATTCTATTTTTGCTGGTTTTGTGGACAACCACATCGCCCCATCAGAATTTCATGAGCTGGCGGCAAAATGATTTGGGCACCATTTACGACCGCCCCCACCCTCTCAGAATTTCACGAGCTGGCGGCTAAATAATTTGGGCACCTTTTACGATTTCTTTTTGGGTACCAATTAAAAAAATCCGGTCTTGGTCAGCCCCCGTAAATTTTAATCCTGGATCCGCCACTGCACGTACTGATGGCACAATTTAAACACCCTGTATATTAAATTGCTGTGTGAAACAATGCTTTATAATCTTATAATGATGGTTAAACTTAACGATAGTCACTCAAACTTGTTCTGAATTATCATTTATGTCATTACTTGTTTAAATTGGTGTTTTTTCAGTAGTTAACATTGGGTATTTTGACCACCCCGTATAGATACTTCCTAATAAGCTGACTAATTAATATTGTTTTCGCTGGATGGGTAATTTACTCCAATACAACAAAAACACGTATAGCCTTCATATAGGTCCTGTATTGAGACTGTGGAAGAAAAAAAGTAAATCATCATTTTGTATAACATTTTAATTGTTACACCCCGTATAATGTTTAGGTCACCCTGTATATTTAATTTCTTGTTTCCAAATTAACAATCCTTATATTATGAGCTTTTCAAATATATATGGTTTCATACCCTTTAGATGTAAACATTTTGATATATTCTACCAAAACCGAAACATGATGTATATTTCATGAAAATGACCAATGTAACACAAATGTAGCCCAGGTTAAAAAATGTGACCTACAGCATTACACGAATTGCGCATTGATTTGGTGTGGTGCTCTCTTTAACAAAAATCGAAATTATTTTATTTGCATTTTTGGAATCATCATATAGCATTATGAAAAAAGTGTCACTCAAAAAATTCAAATTCTACTCCTAACTTGAATTATGTCACAAAATAGATTTTACTCTATACCCAAAATACCCAATTTTTCTCACTTTTGGCCATTTTTTGCCCAAAATTGTTACATTTAAAGTCTGCTTTCATGACCAAAACGTGTATTTTTTGATTTGTCATTGTTTACATTGTATAATATATATGTTAATAGCATATATGACACATTTAATTATCGACAAACATGATAACTTAATCATATAATCACTATATCACGCCGTATTCATTGCAGAGATACCTGTATGCCATTAATGGTTAAATTATGTAGGGGGGGGGGGGGGGGGGTAAAAGACCCCCGTATTTTTAGGACAATAAAGCTTCTAAACGCCATTTGTTTACTTAGAGTATCATGATTACCTAGTAGGCAAACTCACAATTACATTTTTGTCACGATATTACCGCTAGGGTATTGTGTTAAGCATTGAATGTACAATTTTAACGATTTGTTGCTCTTTTCTGAGCCAATGTGGGGCCAAATATGAATTTTGACAAAACGTTGACCTACATGAGAGTGATAAACTCTAAATAAAGCTTTGAACTTGAAAATGAGATAATTAACTCTTTAACTGAGATGCAAGTTACTTGATATAGACCTAAGAGGGAGTATTCTTGCACGTGGGGGACTTCTAGCCAAGGGTAACGTGACCCTCTATCTATAAAATCGCAAAACAGACCCGTAGCCATTTGACTCTAAATTTGGAGCTTTAGAGCCATTTTCTTGGCTATTTCTCGAGAAAACCATGTAAACTTCTTGATATTAACGTCCGACATTGATATAAATGGTGTTTTGAATGTAAATCAAGGCGTATTTAAACAATTTGAACCCATCTTCCACTTCAAAACTCGGTTTTATTGGAAATGGCCATTGTGCGTTAAACAAAAATCGAAATTATTTTTTTTTGCATTTTTGGAATCATCATATAGCATTATGAAAAAGTGTCACTCAAAAAATTCAAATTCTACTCCTAACTTGAATTATGTCACAAAATTGATTTTACTCTATACCCAAAATACCCAATTTTTCTCACTTTATGGCAATTTTTTGCCCAAAATTGTTACATTTAAAGTCTGCTTTCATGACCAAAATGTGTATTTTTTGATTTGTCATTGTTTACATTGTATAATATATATATTAATAGCATATATATGACACATTTAATTATCGACAAACATGATAACTTAATCATATAATCACTATATCACGCCGTATTCATTGCAGAGATACCTGTATGCCATTAATGGTTAAATTATGTAGGGGGGGGGGGGGGGGGGGTAAAAGACCCCCGTATTTGTAGGACAATAAAGCTTCTAAACGCCATTTGATTACTTAGAGTATCATGATTACCTAGTAGGCAAACTCACAATTACATTTTTGTCACGATATTACCCCTAGTGTTTGTGTGTTAAGCATTGAATGTACAATTTTAACGATTTGTTGCTCTTTTCTGAGCCAATGTGGGGCCAAATATGAATTTTGACAAAACGTTGACCTACATGAGAGTGATAAACTCTAAAATAAAGCTTTGAACTTGAAAATGAGATAATTAACTCTTTAACTGAGATGCAAGTTACTTGATATAGACCTAAGAGCGATTCCTCCTGGGGGTTTTTACTACAATTGGTAGCATCACTGGGTGTATTCGCTACATTTTTGGCTGTTTTTGGGGTATTTACTACATCTGGTAGCAACTTGTGCTTTTACTACACGCCAAAAGTGGGTTTTTACTACATGTAGTAAAAGCTCACTTTGTTAGGAACAGCGCCCTCATTGTATGTTTTGATCTCTGCTACTAAGTTTACGGGAAGTTTTCGAAGTTTTTCTGCTGTCAACCAGTCCTCGTCCAGAAATACAATTTGCAGTGGTTTGAGAATGCATTTTTGTTTGGTAGTGTAGGATTAAACATGCTTTATACATTTGGTCAACCGGGAGCATCCCTTCTCCGCACCATAAAAGTAAACCAGAACATTCTCAAATTATGAAGGTAAATATATTTTCGTATTCGTACGTCGTACGTCCGCAAAGCTGCGGAATTTTGCAACACTTGACTTTAGGTCTTAGACGACATGCACAGAGCTAGACCTATGCCTATAATTGTCTTATTCAATCTTTTTATACCAACTGGTTCTAATTCTGTCACAAGTATGAGTCACAT
>JAYJML010000315.1:0-46166 GCA_035610835.1 Ophiura sarsii | reverse complement strand
GCCAAAATGTATCTCAGTCATGCCAAAAATAGGTGTAAACTCAAAAAATGTCGCACGCTACGCGCGCATTACATGACTCAGACTCATCTTGTCGGATCATTTACATTTCTCGCCACCCCCAATATGAAAAACCTAGCTACGCCACTGCTGATATTTTTTTGATAGATGGTTTAAAAGTGCAGACAGGAGGGGAGTGTGAGGGGGGATGTGCTCCTTGCAAGTGGACACATTTTTGAACTCATTTGGTGCGATTTGGTGTATACATTTGACCATGAATATTTTATCAAAACCACCTTTTCATTTCCAATCAATATTTTGTTTTTTTACCAATACAGGAAAGAAGTTGAGCATATACTGATATTTTCTTGATTTAAGTATAGATGGTTTAAAAGCATGGACAGGGGTGAGGGTGAGGGTGGTGTGCCGCCCCCCCCCCCCCACTCCCTCCCCCCCCCCCCCCCCCCCCCCCCCCCCCCCCCCCTCAGCAAGATGAAATTTTTCGAACTCATTTGGTGCGATCTGGTGTATACTTCTGACCAATATTTTGGGTGTTTTTGTTTGTGTTTTTTAGATATATTTTTCTCAAATCATGTAAAATCAGCCGTTTGGGATGTAACCATTATCTATGCGCCCTAGCAAGAGGCTGCATCAACATTTTGCTCCAGCTTTTTGTCATCAAATCTCTGTGATCAATAAACATTGTCATCAAATCTCTGTGATCAATTAACATTGACCTTCTAAAGGTTGAAAGTCACAGACAAACACATGACTACCTTGAGTTCATTTATTCTTACTCATTAATACCTTGTATCTATAAACCAACCAGAATTACAGAGTCCACAGCAACAATCATTGACAATATACTAACTAATAATGAATATGTTATTAAATCATCAATTGTAGTTACTGATTTAAGTGACCATTTCCCAACCACATTGTCAACTAACCTGCAGTATACTAAAGCTTCCTATAAGCCAAAAAAAGTCATGTACAAACGAAATCATACTAATGATAATATCACTCATTTTAAGAAGAAACTTTCAGAGGTCAATTGGCATGACATATTAGAGAACAACAATGCAGATGGTGATTATGATAAATTTATTGTAACTTTTGACAATTTATACAACGAATGTGTCCCACTGAAAAAATGTAATGGTAACAGAAAAAAAGAACCAATATCCCCATGGATTACAAAAGGTCTTCTGAAGAGTATAAACAAGAAAAATGAATTGTACAAACATTTATATCTGAACTCCCTAGTAAAGAACGACTACAGAAGTTTAAAACCTATAAAAACAAACTAAATATGCTTATACGCAAATCAAAACGGTCATACTTCTACTCAAAATTTGAACATGCAAAAAATGACATGAGAAACACTTGGAAAACGATTAAAGGTAGATGACCCGATCACATTTTCGTAACACAGAATTATTTCAAACATACAGAGATTTTCATATCATATGAAAGCTCGTATTTTTCTCATCATCATACTGAAATTTGACGGCCTAAATCGGTATAATTACGGAGAAATCGATGAAATAACGTCGAATTACCGCGAATGGTGGTAACCACCGATATAGTTTGTGTACTACTCAATGGGTACAGTTTTTTTGAGCATTGTCCTTTGTCTTGTCCGGTATATATTGTTGGTGTCATATTTAGGTTTTAAATTTGGCTGTATTGGTTTTGTGTTTTATTGTCCCAGGGCTTCAGGGGATGGCACTTTACAGGCCTTTTTGGCCTTCTAGCTGCTCCAGTCCATAACCTTTTCGTTTTTCTGTTGTTGTAAATTATCTGATTGTTTCTTACTGATTTTTGATGTAATTTGATGTTATTTGTGATTTTAATGTTATGGTAATAAATGATGAATGAATGAATGAATGAATGTGATTTTATATTTTCTCATCTCTATTTTGATGTTGGATGTTATTGTTAACCCACTGATCACTGTTGGACTATTTCAAACTATTTTTGTGCCGGATTTGTAAGTAATATGACATTTTCTATAACAATATACTCTGAAAGTGCAATATAAGCTTAACTACAAGGGCTACATGCATGCTGTATAGTGTATGCAAGCAACAGCATTAACTCTATGCTGACCTCGATTTCCGTGCTTGACTGATCATGCTTGTCGGTTCTATTATCAGACTATTTGTGCAATAGTATCACCAGTGCAGTGGTTTTTTATCAACAGTTTTGTCTCCATGCTCTGCTGATCAGATTCTATAGACACTTTATGAGAAAGCCGCTCTAACTGATAATAGCACAATAGCACCTATAATAGCAAGGGCTGCAATAGCGTGCCTCTCCCATAGACTAAGTATGTAAGAACGCAATAATCGCACTGCTATTCTTTAAATGTTGCAATTGTGCTATTACCACTCGTCTTTTCTAACTTAGAGTAATTTCAAGTCGGGAGAAATGGATATAACGGCAATGGCGCTATATTGCGCATCAAGGGCAAATATACTTCTTATGTGCTATTCGCGCTATTGTGCGCTGTTCCTTCCAACAATTTTAGTAGTGCGCTGTTCGCGCTATTGTGCGAATGATTATTATATTTCATCCATCTGATGTGCTATTCGCGCTATTGTGCGCTGTTCCTTCCAACAATTTTAGTAGTGCGCTGTTCGCGCTATTGTGCGAATGATTATTATATTTCATCCATCTGATGTGCTATTCGCGCTATTGTGCGTGTTCCTTTCAACAAGGTTAGTAGTGCGCTATTCGCGCTATTGTGCGATGTACCTTTCAACAATTTTAGTAATGCGCTGTTCGCGCTATTGTGCGAATGATTATTATATTTCATTCATCTTATGTGCTATTCGCGCTATTGTGCGCTGTTCCTTCCAACAATTTTAGTAGTGCGCTATTGTGCGAATGATTATTATATTTCATCCATCTTATGTGCTATTCGCGCTATTGTGCGATGTACCTTTCAACAATTTTAGTAGTGCGCTGTTCGCGCTATTGTGCGAATGATTATTATATTTCATCCATCTGATGTGCTATTCGCGCTATTGTGCGCTATTCCTTCCAACAATTTTAGTAGTGCGCTATTCGCGCTATTGTGCGAATGGTTATTAAACTTCATCTTTGAGACTTGACAAGGATGTGCTATTCGCGCTATTGTGCGATGTTCCTTTGAACAATGTTAGTAGTGCGCTATTCGCGCTATTGTGCGAATGATTATTGTGCGAATGATTATTGTATTTCATTCATCTTATGTGCTATTCGCGCTATTGTGCGCTGTTCCTTCCAACAATTTTAGTAGTGCGCTATTCGCGCTATTGTGCGAATGATTAGTAAACTTCATCTTTGAGACTTGACAAGGATGTGCTATTCGCGCTATTGTGCGATGTTCCTTTGAACAATGTTAGTAGTGCGCTATTCGGGCTATTGTGCGAATGATTATTAAACTTCATTCATCTTTAGAAGTGCGCTATTCGCGCTATTGTGCGATGTTCCTTCCAACAATGTTAGTAGTGCGCTGTTCGCGCTATTGTGCGAATGGTTATTATATTTCATTCATCTTATGTGCTATTCGCGCTATTGTGCGCTGTTCCTTCCAACAATTTTAGTAGTGCGCTATTCGCGCTATTGTGCGAATGATTATTATATTTCATCCATCTGATGTGCTATTCGCGCTATTGTGCGTGCTCCTTTCAACAATGTTAGTAGTGCGCTATTCGCGCTATTGTGCGATGTACCTTTCAACAATGTTAGTAATGCGCTATTCGCGCTATTGTGCGAATGATTATTGTTTATATTTCATTCATCTTATGTTCTATTCGCGCTATTGTGCGATGTTCCTTATTTATGGGGTGCGCTATTCGCGCTATTGTGCGAATGATTATTAAACATCATTCATCTTTGAGACTTGACAAGGATGTGCTATTCGCGCTATTGTGCGATGTTTCATTCAACAATTTTAGTAGTGCGCTATTCGCGCTATTTTGCGAATGATTATTATAGTTCATTCATCTTTAGTATATTATGCGATGTTCCTTTTAACAATGTTAGTAGTGAGTTATTCGCGCTATTGTGCGAATGATTATTACACTTCATTCATCTTCCGAATGATTATTAAACTTCATTCATCTTTGAGACCTGACACGGATGTGCTATTCGCGCTATTGTGGGATGTTCCTCTCAACAATGTTAGTAGTGCGCTATTGTGCGAATGTTTGTTAAACTTCATTAATCTTTGAGACTTAGGAAACGTGTCGTCTATATGGTTCTGATTTAAAACCATAGATATACTGCTTACAGTGCAGGGCGATTCCTAATTACGTCACAATCATGATTCGAGTGTGAATGTAGAGTGAAAATAAATTGTCGCGGTTAACATAAAGCTTTATTTTTACTCTAAAACCATGATATTGAAATAATTAGTTGCCATGGTAAGCATGCAAGGCCTGTGATTGGCTAAACATTGTAACAAATGTAACTAGAAAACTAAATGTTGTAGGCCCTAATGTGGTGCATATTTAGGAGGACGATGTAACTACATTGCGCTTAAGGGTACTGCACCACGGTAGAATTCCTCCGTAACTTTTTTTTATATTCACTGTGAACAAGGTTTGAACGATTATAAGAACGAATCTCGAATAAAAAATGGGGGTCACCAGCTTACCTTTTGAGCTACAGCCTTTTCAAAACACGTGTTTTTAGCCATTTTTAACTACTATTTAGTACACAATCCTATGGAAATAGAATTTTTAGGTCGAACATCGCACAATAGCGCGAATAGCACATCCGTGTCAGGTCTCAAAGATGAATGAAGTTATTAAGTTGTAAGTTAAATAATTGTAGATTAAGTTGTACATGAAAATGTATGTTGTAATGTGTGATATTTTATGTAGGCCTAACGCCTCGAGCACCATTTTGGTTGATTAGTGCACATTATAAATCAACATTATTATTAATTATTATCAATCCAACCGGTCATGCGGTGTTTCGCGTGAGCATCTTGAGATTCTTGACAACATCAGCAGCTCTTTCAGGCAGCGGTGACAACCTTGCATGCATCAGTTGTGTCGTCATCCAACCGATATTCACGACGCGGTTACCTAAGCACTCTGGCCATACAGGTTGGGGGTTCGGAGTGTTTCACCGAGTATCATGGGTCTTTAACTGTGAAATCATATCGCAAACTACTGCAAACAAACTGACCACTCTTTCTCCTCGGCTTCATTTTGAGTTTTCGCGGCATATGAACAAAATAGAAACAAGCGGGAAGATGCGCGTATAGCGCTTTTTGTCGATCGACGCGCATTTGGAATATTTTGAATTTTGTCAAAATGCGCTTGGGACGCAACGCCAGTAATTCACGCTCGCGCCTTTATTTGACGCTACGCTCACATTTTCGAGTCAGAAAATCAGCTGGCACAGTGCCAGGGTCACTGCGCGTCGCTACCGTGGTGCAGTACCCTTAAAACCATGAAAAGGTTTTTTTATAAGCTTGCTATGGCTAGTGGAACAGACCAATCAGGTAACTTTGCATCATAATTCAAATTGGAAAGATTGTATTCCAAATTGGGCATGATGGTTTTGTAGCGCTCTGTATGTTTAACAACTGTGCCAATTTCCATGGTCACATGACTTTTCGTTTTTGAGTTGACCTACGTTTGTTACGGTTTCGCACGTTAGCGCGTTTTCTTGTTTTGAGATATCAAGCGAAACGTATTCAAAAATATTGAAATTGTTGAAAAAACAAGTAATTTAGGAGTTTAATCGCATTTTTAAAGATAAGGTGCTTAAATATAGCCGTGTCAGAAAAAGTAAAGAAAATCATAAGATATGTCATTGACCTAAAATGTTGATAAATAATAATGCGTAATGAATTAATTTAATTTTTTACCAAAAACAAATTATATAAAATTTGAATTGTTTTATTTATGTAAAATTTAAAGTGATTTTGCTAAAAATCACAAATGAGCGTCATCTTCACACAAACAAATAGAAAACGCCACCGATTTTCGAAATTCCGTTAATTAAAGTGACCATAACATCAGAACCGAACGATTTACGAACTGCTGTTGCATGCCTTAACAATTTGAATGGGCGGTGTCATTTTACATGGGGCTTTTAATAAAGAACGAACTATCATTTGTTGCATGCCTCAACAAATTGAATGGGCGGTGTCATTTTACAGGGGGCTTTTAACACTTTTCATGAGGCAGGCGTCTGCAGACGACATTCGAAAATGTTATAAAATGTCTCAAAAATGTCAACATTATTGAATTCAATTACCATATTTGAAATCACCATGAGAAATGCATTACAATAAGTACTAAACATGCCTAATATTGGTTCAGTACCAAGAAATAGACTTTGACAGTTGGGAAAGGTTTCTGAAAAATGTGTTTTGTATTATGGTAAAACAAATAGCCGCGTGGCAAATGTTAAAGAACGACCTATCATTTGTTGTATGCCTCAACTATTTGAATAGGCGGTGTCATTTTACAGGGGCCTTTTAAAGAACGACCTATCATTTGTTGCATTGTGGGATTGGATATTAACAGTTTGGATGTGTGTGTTTTTTGACGGGCCTTTTAAAGAACGACCTATCATGCATTTTAGAGGGCTCAATAGTTTGGATGGGGCTTTTAAATTGGGATACAGGCCCTTTTGCAACAAAACAACAACTTCAATGGCCGTTTACAATGAGATGTAGGTATTTTTGAAAAAAATGACTTTATTTCCTTGAAACATATGATTGTGACCTATACATTTCAATATCAAACTTATTTATTTGAAATGATTAAAATAAATGATTTTTTGTGTGTGGTATTTTTTCTTTATGTACAAACAGATGGAGTTTTGTTGCAAAAGGGCCTACATCCAAATTTTCAAAAAATGTAAACATGATTTAAAAAAAATTAAAACTAGCACATTTAAAATTTATTTCAATTTCAATTAGTATGTAGTGTACCTCTTTCATAATCCATTCAGTTTTTCAATTGCTCAACTTGAATATTTAGAAAACAGACTTTTTCTCAATAAGAGCCAAAGTGGATGTAGGCCCTTTTGCAAAATACCTCTTCAATACAAAACAGATTTTTCAGAAACCTTTCCCAATTTTCAAAGTCTATCGCAAGGATTACTGACTCAATACTAGGCATGTTTGTACTTATGTCAATGCGTTTCTCATGGTGATTCTAAATATGGGAATGAAATTAAATAATTTTGACATTTTTCAAACATTTTGTGAACTTTTGGAATGTCGTCTGCAGCCGCCTGCCGCGTGGAAAGTGTTAACTCTCATTGAATCGAAATTGGAATTGGGCATCTTTGAGCCACGGGCATCTTCGACCGCTCTTTTATCATAATTTTGTTGGACGCTTATTTTTGACACAACAACACATTTAATCCATATGATTATAAAATCACAAAACTTGCAAATGCACCGGCGTGTCATTTACTGATGAAGATAGCATATTCATTGTGACTTCGATTAGTGTATCTTCCGGATCCCTGCGGGCTCTATATAACTTGCTCCGCTCTGGGCGGTTACGCACAACAGGGTCCACTGCACCTAGGACCGCCTTATAAAGAACGCCCCACCATTGGGCATCTTTGGGCCACGGGCATCTTCGACCGCTCTTTTATCATAATTAGCAGCCCGTATGTCGGCATGCGTCGTTTATGTGTGTATACAGCGTACTCTAAAAAGCGCCAACGGACGCGTTGTAAGTCGCGTATTTGATGCGTTACGTCTCCAGCTGCTATCTACTGAAGATAGCATACCTAAATATCCTTCAATTTCGAGCTGAAATGTACAGGATATCTTGATGTATAACGCGACGCATTATAAAATTAAAAGTAAAATGCTTGATTCAACAGGAAGAGTTGTCATTGTTAAAGGGACACTAAGAGATGTGCTGGAGGCAGCGCCCTCAATTATGATAAAAACTGAGATTAGTTTATTTTTATAATTGTATTACATGTATGAACTTACACCTATAAGGATTAAGAAAAATCAACTCTCTTACAAGAAAACGTTGATTCAAAAATGCTCGTCCCGCGGGACGAGCGTTTTACGTCCGACAGTATCCCACTGCAGTACGCGTGATACATAACGCGAACCATATTTGCATAGAGGGCGTTTTACAATAAATAGCGATAAGAATTGTTTTAATCAAGTTTTGCTGTGTTTTTGTTAGTAGAAACAACAATAACCATGATAACGGCAATTTCTAATGTTCATCTTGAATTCTGAAGTAAATTTTTAAACATTTAAAATTTTCAACACCACTTAATGTCCCTTTAAACAATGTTCCTTTACACCTATAGATATTTGTACCACGGAAATTCAAGTTTTCGGGCTCGTTGGGAGTATATTGGAGTTTACGGATTTATTTTCTATTCAAATCGACATAACTCAAAAACTATTTGACCAATATCAATGAGACTTTGAATATAAGTTTGAAACTAAATTTGCTTTAGGATATTTGAAAATAATGAACCAAAATGAGAAAACAAAGTTCATGTTTCTAAGGTAGCAACGTCACTAAATAGTTCCGGAGAAAAACCCGTGATACCTTTCACAACTGTATGTATAAATGCGCATGTTTCTTTGAACCATATCTCGGCTAATACTATAGTCCGAGATAAGACTTGAAAATGGCACCAAATTAAAGCTAGGAATTTTGCCTGTTACCAGATGTGGATAAAATATGATGTCACCTTGTGTGGAATAAAAACCGAACACAGTACTACATGACCGTCACAGTGGCCAGCGCCAGGCCATGTTTTCATACACGCGATTGAAGCATTTTAACCAGTCGAGAGCAGTATTTTTTTAATTTGAACCAGCATAGGCCTAATTGTCTGATTTTCAGCCTATTAAAAGAATAGGCCTACATGAATACCTAAAAATAAATGAAATTACAGAAAATTTGACCGCGTAGTTTTATATTACATTGCACGTATTTATGCTATAATATGAACAGAAAACCGCCGGCCTAAAACACTGGTCACTGGAGCCGCTCGTTCCTGTAGTCATCCTCTGTACAATCATTTGCAAATTAATTTTCATAAAATCTTGTGTAAATATTATGCACGAAGACGCCGTCCTCTTTAATTTGATACCATTTAAAGGCCGCAATTCGAAAGATTACAAGGGATATAGTGGGGGCAAAATGAATATCATATCATAGTAAAAGTTGGGTTTCCCGGGCTTGGTGAAGAGTAGTGGTGTGCTACCTTGTCACTTAAAATGCTCATCCGGTTCGGACAAAATCAGTTTTTTCCAGAGTGTTCATTTTTTGAAAAAAGGTGCAGTGACATTCGTACAGGAATAAAATCGCAAAACTTGTAAATGCACCGGCGTGTCATCTACTGATGAAGATGGCATTCATTGTGACTTCGATTAGTGTATCTTCCGGAACCCTGCGGGGCTCTATATAAACATGCTCCGCTCTGGGCGGTTACGCACAACAGGGTCCACTGCACCTAGGACCGCTTTTAAAGAACGCCCCACCATTGGGCATCTTTGGGCCACGGGTTTATTTGGGCCACGGGCATCTTCGACCGCTTTTTTATCATAATTTTGTTGGGCGCTTATTTTTGACACAACATATTTAAACCATTATCAATGTCTCCATCTTAACTCTCATTGAATCGAAATTGGAATTGGGCATCTTTGGGCCACGGGCATCTTCGACCGCTCTTTTATCATAATTTTGTTGGACGCTTATTTTTGACACAACAACACATTTAAACCATTATAAAATCACAAAACTTGCAAATGCACCGGCGTGTCATTTACTGATGAAGATAGCATTCATTGTGACTTTGATAAGTGTATCTTCCGGAACCCTGCGGGGCTCTATATAACTTGCTCCGCTCTGGGCGGTTACGCACAACGGGGTCCACTGCACCTAGGACCGCTTTTAAAGAACGCCCCACCATTTGGGCATCTTTGGGCCACGGGCATATTTGGGCCACGGGCATCTTCGACCGCTCTTTTATCATAATTTTGTTGGGCGCTTATTTTTTACACAACATATTTAAACCATTATCAATGTCTCCATCTTAACTCTCATTGAATCGAAATTGGAATTGGGCATCTTTGGGCCACGGGCATCTTCGACCGCTCTTTTATCATAATTTTGTTGGACGCTTATTTTTGACACAACAACACATTTAAACCATTATAAAATCACAAAACTTGCAAATGCACCGGCGTGTCATTTACTGATGAAGATAGCATATTCATTGTGACTTCGATTAGTGTATCTTCCGGAACCCTGCGGGGCTCTATATAACTTGCTCCGCTCTGGGCGGTTACGCACAACAGGGTCCACTGCACCTAGGACCGCTTTTAAAGAACGCCCCACCATTGAGCATCTTTGGGCCACGGGCATCTTCGACCGCTCTTTTATCATAATTTTGTTGAAATCTTCTATTCTACATGAAAGGTCATCCTTAAAAAAGTCGTGTTCCAAAGTTTGAGTTGCATAGCTCTAATAGTTCTTATTTTAGACGCACAAGATGCTGTGAACTGTACCCATTGAGTAGTACACAAACTATATCGGTGGTTACCACCATGCATTTTAGAGGGCTCATAGTTTGATTGGGGCGTTTAAAGAACGACCCATAATCTATTATGCCAAACCTGTCACTTGATACTATCAAACGGTGTGTTAGTAACATCTTGAAATTCACCAAGTAAATGTCTGACATGTCCACCACCGTCTGATTAACTCCAAAAAGCGTGAACGGATGGGGAAGTCGGACATTTTCAAGATTTGATGAATAGTATGTCCACAGAATGTCATTGTCACTTAAAATGCTTATCAGGTTCGGACAAAATTAGTTTATTTCCTGAGACTAACATTGTTGAAAGGAACATCGCACAATAGCGCGAATAGCACATCCTTGGCATGTCTCATAGATGAATGAAGTATAATGATCATTCGCACAATAGCGCGAATAGCACACTACTAACATTGTTGAAAGGAACATCGCACAATAGCGCGAATAGCGCATCCTTGGCACGTCTCATAGATGAATGAAGTATAATAATCATTCGCACAATAGCGCGATTAGCGCACTACTAACTTAGTGTTGAAAGGAACATCGCACAATAGCGCGAATAGCGCATCCTTGGCACGTCTCATAGATGAATGAAGTATAATAATCATTCGCACAATAGCGCGATTAGCGCACTACTAACTTAGTGTTGAAAGGAACATCGCACAATAGCGCGAATAACGCAAAATAGCGCGAGATATTATGCTCACTACTATTGTTGAACGGAACATCGCACAATAGCGCGAATAGCACATCCTTGGCATGTCTCATAGATGAATGAAGTATCATTCGCACAATAGCGCGAATAGCGCACTACTAACATTGTTGAAAGGAACATCGCACAATAGCGCGAATAGCACATGTGAAGGTGCTATTGTGCAATTGCAGCAGAAAGATGCACACAATCGCGCGATCGCACACACCTGTGCTCTTTTGTGCTATTGTATAGCAAGTGACAATGCGCTCGCGTAAAATAGCGCGATTATATGCTCCTAATTGCTTCGCACTATCACATACGCCCGTGCTCTTCTGTGCTATAATAGCTATATATATTATACTGCTCGCACTATCGCACAAACTCGTGCTCTTCTGTGCTACTACGCTATTGATTGTCGCTATCGCGTAAAATAGCGCAATCATATGATCATAATGCGATTGCTTTAATGCTCGCACTATCACACACGCCTGTGTTCTACTTTGCTATTGTCGCTATCGCCTTACTGCTCGCACTATCACATACGCCCGTGCTCTTCTGTGCTACTGACGCTATTGATTGTCGCTATCGCGTAAAATAGCGCAATCATGTGATCATAATGCGATTGCTTTAATGCTCGCACTATCGCACACGCCTGTGCTCTACTTTGCTATTGTCGCTATCGCCTTACTGCTCGCACTATCACATACGCCCGTGCTCTTCTGTGCTACTAACGCTATCGATTGGCGCTATCGCGTAAAATAGCGCGATTATTATGCTCCTAATACGATTGACTTACTGCTCGCACTATCGCGCACACCAGTGCTCTTTTGTGCTATTGTCGCTATTATCAGTTTGAGCGGCTAAAATAGCGCGATTATTATGCTCCTAATACGATTGACTTACTGCTCGCACTATCGCGCACACCAGTGCTCTTTTGTGCTATTGTCGCTATTATCAGTTTGAGCGGCTTTATGCACTTTATAAACAAAGAGAGCAATTATGTGTTTGACCTATAACACAAGAGAGGCATTTCGAAATAGACAGTTATGTGCTTATCACCAAAAGTCGCACTTTAAAAAGGGGTGGTGGTGTTGCATTATATGCTCGTGAAGATCTTAGAGTACAAAGAGCTGACATCCCTGTGCCAGATGATCTCGAGGTGGTGTGGATAAAGACACGCCCCGAAAGACTTCCCCGGGCTGTGTCTTGCCTCTTTTATGCGATTATCTACTTTCCCCCCGATAGCGATAAACATAAACATAATGAGCTCATTGATCATCTACTTGAGGGTTTTGACTACATTCGCACCAATCACCCACATGCTGGTGTAATACTCTTTGGTGATCTCAATCATCTAGACACTCAACATCTATGCGCTGGCAATAATCTGAAACAAGTAGTATGATAAGCCTACTCGTAAGAGGGCTATATTAGACAAAATTATCTCTAACATCTCTGAATATTACAAGGTACCAGCAATCTGCTCACCATTAGGCAAGAGTGATCACCACTCTGTGCTGTGGATACCCAAATATCACTTCTCTGCAAGGACAAATGAATCTCACAAGAGAGTTGTTCGTCCAATGAAAGAATCGTCCATCAGAGCCTTTGGGAGTTGGATTCAAAAATGTGAGTGGTCTGAGGTCTTTGACAAACTAACGTCAACTGAGAAATGTGATGCATTTTATGATATTTTGCACAATGCCATTGATAAGTATGTGCCCTCCAAGTCTGTTAAACTCCACAACGAAGACAATTGCCATGGATCACGAGCTACATCAAAGCCTCATCAAAGAGCGCCAGAAAGCTTTTCATAAAGTGGAAACGGCTTCGCAATAAAGTTCAGTACGCTATAACTAAAGCCAAAAAAGACTACTACCGAGATTGGGTTCAGCATCACAAACTGGCAAACCCTGCTGAATGGTACAAGCAGATCAAAGTCATGACTATAACCTTGCCAAATCTGAGGCGTTGATCCAACCACAGCCTCATGTTGATGCTACTGATTTTAAAGCTGTTGCTGACAACATTAACAACCACTTTGTATCCATCTCCAGTGAGCTCCATCCACTTAGCATGAAGGATCTGCCAGCATACAGACCAGACCCAAACCCCCCTCCTTGTGTTCACGAATATGAGGTGTATAGCATGCTGCGAAAGACAAAGACAGGTAAAGCAGGTGGCCCTGATGGTGTTTCATCGCGTCTGATAAAGGAGTTTGCGTACAAACTCAGTAAGCCGCTGACAAACATTCTCAATCAGTCTTACCTTGAAGGGGTGGTTCCACCTCAGTGGAAAAGAGCAGTAGTGGTACCCATTCCAAAGGAGAAACCTGCAACATGGGACAAGTTAAGACCAGTGTCCCTTACAGACCACTTTGCTAAAGTTGCTGAAGGATTTATGGCCAAGTGGCTTTTGGAAGACATTGACACCAGCATTGATCCCAATCAGTACGGTAACCGCGAAGGTGTAGCTACCACTCACTATCTACTCAGACTTCTTGATACACTCCATAGGAATGCTGATAAGCCACGTCGCTTGAGTACAGTGGTAATAACAGATTTTAGCAAAGCGTTCGACCTAGTTGACCACAATATCCTTATGCACAAGCTAATTTCCATGGGTGTAAAACCATCAGTGATAACCTGGATTGCCAGTTTCTTGGACGGTAGAGAGCAATGTGTTCGTTATCGCGGGTGCACAAGTGAATGGAGAACGCTTAACGGGGGTGTGCCGCAAGGAACTAAACTTGGCCCCTTGGTTTTGTTGTTATTGTCAATGATGCTACCATTAATACACCCTTTGTTACTTTAAAATATGTGGATGATCTCACAATGGTTGAGAATAGAACACCTTCTCAACCCTCATGCAACAGCACCTCAATCAATTTGAAAATTGGGCAGCACAAAATAATATGAAGCTCAATCCCAAAAAGTGTGCAACCATGAGGGTCGCCTTCATGAAGGATGTTGTCAATGAGCCCCCTCTTACCATATCTAATGTTCCTCTAAGAAATGTGCAGGTGACTAAGATCCTTGGTGTACATGTTCAAGCTAATCTGAAATGGGATGAACAGGTTACCCAAATTCTCAAGAAAGCCAATGGCAGACTTTATAATGTTAAAACTACTCAAACGTTTCAACTTGCCACATGATGATCTTGTCACAATCTATTCTGGATTTGTTAGACCTTTGGCTGAATATGCTGCCCCCATATGGCATCCTGGGATTACATACGGTTGATCAATCAATTTCCATTGAGAGAATCCAGAAGAGAGCGTGCAAGATCATCATGGGTAAAGAGTATGTATCTTATTATGAGGCTCTTCACGATTGCAAGCTACATTCATTAAGTCAAAGAAGGGATGATTTGTGCCTCAATTTCTGTAAGTCTCTTATGTCCTCTGACAAATTTGCCAAATGGGTACCTCCTACAAGAGGGTCTGTCCACAAAAGAAATTTGAGGGGGTCCAACAAACTCAGTATCCCAATTATAAAAACAGAGCGTTGCAAAAAGAGCCCTGTTTTTTATATGACAAACTTGTACAATAATACTTTATAACTCATGCTGTTTTAATAGTCTTATGGTGATCATATGGTGCAATCTTCCAAGGGGGGGGGGGGGGGGGGTGCCCGGTGTGTGTCTATGAGTTCAATGAGGGTGTAAGTGTTCTGATTTTGTTTGAAGGTTGTGTTTCGTTAAGTGAGTATTGAAGTTTGAGTGGTGTATGCGTGACTGTTTGATGTGTGCGGGCTTAGGGTTTTCAATTTTTGATGTATTAATTCTATGTGCAATATTTGATCAGACTTGTATAATAATATTTTATAACTTGCCCGGTTTGTGTCTATGAGTTCATAGTGGATGTAAGTGTACTGATTGTTGTTGTTGTGTTTCGTTAAGTGTAATATTGAAGTTTGAGTGGAGTATGCGTGACTGTTTGATGTGTGCGGGCTAGGGGTTTTCAATTTTTGATGTATTAATTCTATGTGCAATATTTTATAATCTAATGGTCTTTTATATCATAACTATAATGTATTTTTATTGTGCGTATTTCTTTGTAAAATTTGATGCAATTCAGTGTTTGTACTGCTATATCAATTTTAATAAACCAGTTATGAAATGTATGAATGAATGAACCCATAAGGAAATATTAGACTAAAAAGGCAGTGAACAGAATTAACCAATCAGAGTACTATATGGTACCCGATATAGGGTATATATATGGCCGACAGATTTTGGTGACATTTTAGGTAAAAAACAAAACCAAAAAATACTGCAAGTCACGACTTGCGAATCCCCATGACCTCTAATTATTTTTTTACAGGTTCCCACGGTGTTCATTGCACAAATTAACCCCTTGTTAACCTTTGACCTTGGTTGACCTCTAATGACCGTTGACCTCGGATGACCTCTAATTCATTTTAGACATGTTCCTCCGGTGTTCATGTTTCTTGTCTCCAAGTTTGACGTCGATCGGGCAACTTTTACGATTTGACCTCTGGATGACCTTTGACCTCTAATTTATTTTAGACATGTTCACCCGGTGTTCATGTTTCTTGTCTCCAAGTTTGACGTCAATCGGGCAACTTTTACGATTTGACCTCTGGATGACCTTTGACCTCAGATGACCTCTAATTTATTTTAGACATGTTCACCCGGTGTTCATGTTTCTTGTCTCCAAGTTTGACGTCAATCAGGCAACTTTTATGATTTGACCTCTGGATGACCTTTGACCTCAGATGACCTTGGATGACCTCTAATTTATTTTAGACATGTTCACCCAGTGTTCATGTTTCTTGTCTCCAAGTTTGACGTCGATTGGGCAACTTTTACGATTTGACCTCTGGATGACCTTTGACCTCAGATGACCTCTAATTTATTTTAGACATGTTCACCCGGTGTTCATGTTTCTTGTCTCCAAGTTTGACGTCAATCGGGCAACTTTTACGATTTGACCTCTGGATGACCTTTGACCTCAGATGACCTCTAATTTATTTTAGACATGTTCACCTGGTGTTCATGTTTCTTGTCTCCAAGTTTGACGTTAATCGGGCAACTTTTACGATTTGACCTCTGGATGACCTTTGACCTCAGATGACCTTGGATGACCTCTAATTTATTTTAGACATGTTCACCCGGTGTTCATGTTTCTTTTCTCTAAGTTTGACGTCAATCGGGCAACTTTTACGATTTGACCTCTAGATGACCTTTGACCTCAGATGACCTTTGCAAATTAGACCCCCAAACAAGCAGCTACAGTGTTTGACCATGGCCTACCTATCACTGAAGGTTTGAAGTCAATCCGTCCATCCTTTCAACAGATACAGCATTCGGGCAACTTTTACGATTTGACCTCTAGATGACCTTTGACCTCAGATGACCTTTGCAAATTAGACCCCCAAACAAGCAGCTACAGTGTTTGACCATGGCCTACCTATCACTGAAGGTTTGAAGTCAATCCGTCCATCCTTTCAACAGATACAGCATTTGGAAAAAAAGGCTAACCAAAAGGCACACACGCACACACACACATACACCCATACATACACACATACAGACAGACAGACGCACATTACATGATGACAAAATCCCCCTTCTGGTTTTACAAACCAGGGGGATAAAAATGCCCGACCGACCCTACTTGACAGGTCAGTCTGCCCGTAAAACAGAGTGTGTTTTTACGTACATCACAAGTGACGTAATTTACTACAATCGGCCTCGCCTTCGTTATGATTAGTGACGTCACATCGAGTATATCTCCCTCTTTAGCCTGACATCGCCAATTACGAATAACGTCTATATTGGCTTTTTATATAGGCCTATGCCAGAAAAAACATTGTGCTTACTGATATATATATCTTTAAAATTGTTATATTGAAAAAAACTTTAGGTTTAAAAAAGCATATATTGATAGTTATATACTAGTTACCTCCAAAATATCAGATTTCTCGTCAACATACGCGCGCGTATATATCCTGACCGACATCCAATAACTCCAAACGTTCTTTATGTCCCTCGCATACCTCCCCGCCACACTGTCTTCTATACACTATATGGGGTATCTGGGGTAGGTACAACATTTTTGGGGTGTATGGGGTAACTACAACATAATGTTACCCAAAATAGGGTATTGAAATTGGGTCCGAGATTTAAAGATAGCACAAACTCAGATTTCTGTGAACAAAGTCTATTTCAAATGAAAAAATAATTCAGGTTATTCAAAATAACTCATGTGTATGCTCATTTGCTACAAATCATGAAGGCATCTAATCTAGATCATAACACTTCATCCCGGGGTGCTCAGTGGTCATTACAATGGGGGTATCATGCGCGTCCAAGGACTTTCAAAAAGTACCCTAAATACGTAATCGTGTTAATGTGAAAAAGCACCCCCTAAACAAGTATGGCACATATATACATACTCTAAGCAAGTAATATCAGTATTTCTAATACCCTAAACAAGTACTCAAAATATTTTGATACCCTAAGCAAGTAATTTGTATAGTTTTTAAACCTCTTACCGCGTATGACACATTTCTAACCCGTTTTCCTTCCCTAATATTAATAAGCTAATTATGAAACAATGCTGAGCTGATCTATCAGATCACTTGCGAAGGATACAATTTGAGAAATATATCTCGCCCATGTATCTATCATGGCCCTTATAATCCTCATGGAGCAAATAAGGACCCTATTAAATACGAAAGCCAATGATGTCAAAAGTATACCCTTTTTCTTAATTTGGCTTGTTTTGATACCCTAATTCACGTTACGTACGTAACGTGCCCCAGCTTGAAAAACTACCCTAATTACGTGATTTCTTGGACACGCATGATACCCCTCTTGTAATGGCCACTGAGCACCCCGGGCACTTCATCTAGCAAAGGACCGTACCCGCTAGTATTAAATTAATACACACATTACCAATGTAAAAAGACTACACAGGCTTTTTGTTTTGCGCGCTTGGTCTGAAACAGCATCAAAAGAAAATTACACTCACTTGTCCATCCCTGTCTTTATCTATGGTATTTCGAAGGTTTTGGGTTATGAGTCCAGCCATATATGTCTTACCTTATCTCGAAAGCATATCTGTTTTTGTCCTTCATTGCAAACACAAACTCGCATGAATGGGATAATTCGAAGATGGTCAAAATAATTGATGATCCCTAAATTCTGACAATCTCGAGCAAGGTAGTCCCATTTATCAACATCGACACCACTATCCTTGTTGGCCACAATCTGGTAGATAAAACGTTGTTCCTTATTATAGTGATCAAATCTCTTCTTTTCTTCCTGTATTAAAATGAATAATTAATTGATTTATCCTATTTGGCCATTTTTTGTATACACAGGCAGTGGCATCCCCCTCCCCCTCCTACTCCCCTTCAGGCCCTAAAATAAGTGTGCTGCCAGCACTTTTGAAAAGTGACCAATTTTTCTTTAAATGGTGCTAATCATGGTTTATCTTTGTTGTTAGGGGGCAAATTTGGTATCAAATTATGCCTAAAAGATTCATATGCCTATCTATACTCTGTTTGGCCATCTCGAGACAGTGACGTAACTGAACAGGCGCAGCTTTTACGCACGCGTGTGTATCTTCCGCCTTTCAACGCTCGTGTTTATACATCAGCGACGCGAGTATGCGCGCGCGTTATGTGATGCATTTAGTAGAATACGCGGTTACGTCACTGTCTCGAGATGGCCAAACAGAGTATAGCCTGTTTGGTAAAAAAAAATTGAATGATACTCAAAATGACATACTGTAAAAGCCAATATTTTCGCGTACAGATATTTTCGCGGATTTTGATATCAAAGACATTTCGCGAATTGTTTTTTTCGCGGGCGACCGTCTGAAAGCATTGCATGAATGTGTAAAGCAATATTTTCGCGTGTTATAATTTTCGCGGAAAAAGATTTTGCGCGATAAGCGCGAAAATAAAACCACCGCGAATATTTCAGCTTTTACAGTAAACAAAGTGGTACACTTTCTTTTGTTGAACCCTTTAGATACAAAAATTGATATATCCAGTTCCCTGGAAGATAATATTCCTTCGTAAAGTGCAAAATAGCATCTCACTCTTTTTAAGTCAAAGTACCTTCCCTTTTTATAGGGTGCAGTTTGTAAATGGCAACAGCTTCAACTATAGTTTGATCAGTTCCGAAGCCTCCTTACAGCAGCGAATGGATGTAGAAGGACGCGGGCACGCGTGAAGACAACAAGCGTACTGTGCATCATATACATGACGTGTATGTGCAACTAAATTTGCGTGCATGTGACCATGATTGTGCATGTATGCTTGGATTACTTCTGCGTATATAAAAAACGAATATTTCTTGCCTATTTGGAACTGATTTAACTATAAAAGTTGTTTTGCAATTTTGCATGAGACTTTAAAAGTTCTAACAAAAAACCCAACATATTTGTGGGTACAAATTGGGGTGCAATTACACAGACACAAATTTTCAAAGGCAGATGATACCCAATTTACCTCAGAAGATTGCTGATTTACATCAGGAGGCCCACCACTGATGATGTCACTGATCAAGTTTAACTCCTTTTCTGTCAGTCCAATGTTGTTCTTATCGTTGAGATATTTCAGCATGTCCACAGAGCCTTTCTCATGCTGAAATATCAAATATGGTATTAACTATTATCTCCCCTTATATTATCACTGTAAGACAGATACCAGTACCTAGGGAAGTGGGGTGGAACTGGGGGTCACCCATGGCAAAAGATTTTCAGACATCCCCTTAACACATATTATTTCTTCTGATGCCAATATTCACCTCAACGAGGATTTCTCATGTTTTCTCATAGGCATCTTGGACTAAAATTAAACCCTCTAAAAGTATTTCATATAATTCTCCCTTTTGAAAAGTTTTAAGTATGATAAGGATAATTTGTTAAGGGACACAATGTCATGTTGAATTTTTTAATTTTTTAAAATTAATTTACTTCAGAATTCAAGATGAACATTAAAAATTGCCAGTATTGTTGTTTCTACTAAAAAAAACCCAGCAAAACTTGATTAAAACAAAGTTTTAAATATGTTGGAATACCACCCTTAACCATGTAAAATGCTGGTTGCGGCTCTACCAGCATTTTGTTGTACAAAGAGGGCTGATTTTTCTTAATTCTTATAGGTGTAATTTCATACATGTAATACAATTGTAAAAATATACAAATCCCAGTTTTTATCATATATTTTTGTAATTGAGGGCGCTGCCTCCACCACATCTTTTAATGCCCCTTTAAGGTATTGGTAATGTAAAAAGCCAGTATGTGGGCAACACAATCTTATTGATATTGCAGTTTGCAATGGACAAAACTCCTTGAAAGATGACCAGATTTTCAAAAAAGGTACACTTTTTTCTTGAGAATGGACATTTTTTGAAACTCTTGTTGCATATAGCACACGTAACGTGCCTGACCTTTAAAATAAATAACCTTCATTAATTACACCTTTTGGTCATGCATACGCGTTCACGGTATTATGGGTGGGTGGGAGGTGGGAGGGGGGATCAGGTAAAGATGTATACATGTGTGTAAGGCTATAGCATTTTTCAAACCCTTTGGTGGTAGAGAACAAGCATAAACAGGTGTCTAATGGGTGTCAGAATGCCAAATTGCATAAAAGATGTGTCTTTGGGAAACAAATGCAAACTTTCAATGACAAAAGAATGAAGTGCTCTGTGATTTTGTTTAATTTTTTCCTAAAAATATGGGTCTTTATAAGTAACATTGTTATGTTTCAAAAACATGTGGGGTCTTTCAAATACAGTTTCAAAAATATAAGGCTTTTAATATAGCAAGGTGGTCCGGTTAAGCATATTTAATGATATTAAAGATTAAAGCTTGTGTAAATATTTATGGAATTGCTATGAAAATATCACCCATGTAACTGTTAACATATAACATAATTATAATCAATGTTAAAAAAGGCCAATTACCACTAACTGAAAACTTTACTTGGCGTGGACCAGTTGCCCCATCATTGGGGCAACTGGTCCTACATGTATATGTTCTAACGATTAGAATACACAGAAAAGAGTGAATGACAACACGGAAACTAGGCAATATAATTTTCTTTACAACCACATTGCCATATTATTTAACATGTAAAAGGATACATGTCTCATGAAACCCATGTTTTATACAGCTTTCGTTGTTAACGTGTAAATAGCAGTAATACTAATAATGGTGTATACAGCAAGCGAAATTTTCGACTGCTCATTTTTGACATAAAACGGTATGCACGTAAATGGTTACATGGTTGTGATATTCAGATGCCCATACATTTGTCTATATATATACCCCTTTCTTTAATGATTTTATTATTACTTCATATAATCATCATTTAGTACTTCTAATAAACCATCTTGCAGGTTTACAGGCTTATTTATTTCGCACAACATATCAATACAAAGTCAGAGCAAAAAGATTACAAAACAATAGCATATATGCAAGGCGTCGTTGAAAAAAACTCACAAAGAGCTTACACGTGTCAATGATCCCTTGGGAAAAATGGAAATGGATGAGGTAATTAAAATAAGCAATTATGTTACATGGATAAAGCAATATAATAGGGAGATTATATAAATATAATGAAAATATAAAGTAATCTTTTAAAACTTGGTTGGTGTGCATACATAGACAGACTTAGTGACAGACAGACAGACACCCAGACAGACAAGACATAGAGACAGACAGACAGACACACAGACACATACATTGCGCAAGACAGCAAAACAAATATGGACAAACTGGTTGCTCAAGCGCGATCATTAGCGCGATGGACGCTAACGATAAAACATTGTAAATCTAAGTTTAACGAGATATTAGCGTCATTAGCGCTACTTAGCGTTCATGAGCGCAATAGACACTTACGGTAAAACACAAGAGTCTTAAGTTTAGCGCGTTATTAGCGCTAATTAGCATCCGTTAGCATGATGGACAATAACGATAAAACATTGTTAACCTAAGTTTAGCTTACTAGCGTCCATTAGTTAAGCGCGCTATTAGCGTTATTAGCACTTATAGCACAAATTAGTGTCCATTTGCGCGAGGGACGCTAACGATAAAACCTGAGAGGCCAAAGTTTAGCGCGCTATTAACTTTATTAGGACTAATAGCGCTAATTAGCGTCCATTAGCGCACTATTAGCGTTATTAGCACTAATTAAGTTTAGCATGCTATTAATTTATTAGTGCTAATTACATCCATTAGCGATAGCGTTTATTAGCATGTTGATACTAAAGATCAAGCAACATATATTTATTTTTTTAAACATTTTGAAAATTGTTGTCATTTTTTTCTTCTTTTTCTATTGATAGCAGTTAATTAGGCCTACAGTTGTTTCAAAAGCAGGAATCAATGCCAGTTTTGGACTTTTATGGCAGTTACAGGTCAGTGTTGTGGTTAAGGTTCTGGCTCGAAGGGTAACATTTTCTAAAATAAAATCGTATCTCAACTATTAGAAGTTGATAAAAACAAATACTTAAGGAGAAACGGCAGTTTCAGATTTCAATAACCATTAGGCCAACAGTAAAAACAAATAATTAATCAATGGCAGTTTCAGTGTTGTGGTTAAGTGATATTATCGTTAAAAGCGCGCTAACGCTAATGAGCTGATATTAGCGTTATCAGCGTGAGGACTAGCGTTAGCGCTGATAGCACGCTATGCTAAAGAGGCGATATTAGCGCTAATAACGCTAATGAAGTGATATTATTGCAAAGTTATATTAGCGATATTAACATTAATTAGCGCGAGGAATAGCATTAGGGCTGATTAGCGTGTGACATTAGCAACAGCGCTAACAAGCCAATCCCGCACCTTCTACCAAATTATTGTCACCACGTTTGGATGAGATTGAAGTTTGACTTTTCATATCAGAGCCCTAAAGAGCAATAAGAGTAGTTTAAAGTATTGACAAAATTTGAGTTAAAGGTCATTAGAGGTCAATATGTGTACACCCCGGCCCCATAAACATCTTAAGTCAAGTCCCCCTTACCCAAATATTATTGTTACCAAGTTTGAGATTGAAATCTGACTTTCCGTATATGAGAGCACAACAGGCCGAACCTAACCAAAAAGGCTAACCAAAAGGGAACACACATACACACTCCCCGACACCCCTCCCCCTCCCCCCCCCCCCCCCCCACGACAATATCCCCTCAGGCTTCTAGCCAGGGGGATAAAAAGGGATGACAGTCTGCCATATACTTACCGTCCATTCTTCTTCACCTTCTGGCATCAGTCGTTTTACAACATATTCAAATTTGTGAGACATTGGTCCATGTCCTGTATACATAACAAATTATATCCATAAATAATGAGTTAAAAGGTATGTTCTGAGTTCTGGCCCGATTTTCAACTTGATGTTTTCTATTTTACATGAAAGGTCAAAGTTTGAGTTGCATAACTGCAATGGTTCTTATTTTAGAAGCACACGGTCACAATACATTTGCCCATTGAGTAGTACACAGACTGACTCGACTGGTGGTTAACCACCTTTGTCAGTAATTCACCAAATTTTAACCTATAATTTCTAAATGGAACATTTCGGTCCCCAAGGTTTGACAGACATGTAATAATGAGAAGAAAATGGGGATTCTTCTGATATCAAAATATCTTGATTTGAAAAAAAATTCATAGCCCAAAAAAAAGGTGATCGGAACATATACCTTTAAGTTAAAACATCCGAACATGAAACCCATGGTGACAATTAAACCTGGCACATTTCTTAAAAGATACGGAGGGTGGGGGAAAGGAGTGGGGTAAAGGGGTGGGAGCAGCAAGTTCGTCCAATCCAGTGGCGGAAATTTCTTGTTTGGTGTGGGGGGATGAACCAACGCTGGTACTATCAAAGCGGTGCACAGCACCGTCCTCCGAGCTATGCTCGGACTGAGGGGGGCCCACTCAGAAGTAGAAAATATTTCAATTTTGAATTCATTTGGTGCGATCTGTTGTATACTTTTGACCAATATTGTATTGAAAAGTCATCACTTCATTTTCAATAAATATTTTGTTTTTTATCAATGCACGAATGAGGTTGAGCATATACTGATATATTCTTGATTTTAGTATAGATGGTTTAAAAACTCGAACAGGGAGGAGTCTGATGGGGGATGTGCCCCCCCTCAGAAGAAGATTTGTTTTCAATTTTCGAACTCATTTGGTGCGATCTGGTGTATAACTTTTGACCAATATTGTATTGAAAAGCCATCACTTCATTTCCAGTCAATATTTTGTTTCTATCAATGCATGAAAGAAGTTGAGCATGATATTTTCTTGATTTAAGTATAGGTTGTTTAAAAGCTCGAACAGGAGGAAGTCTGATGTGCCCCCGCTCAGAATTTGATTTTTTTTAAATTTTCGAACCCATTTGGTGCGATTTGGTATGTACTTTTGACCGATATTTTATTGAAAAGCAATCACTTTATTTCCGATCAATATTGGCTTTTTATATAGAAGAAGAAGAAAACAAAATATATATATAGGTTTTCCCAGTTAGTTTAACACTTTTCATGCTTCTAGGCAGGACGTTCCACATGGGACGAAATAAAGTGAACTGAATATGAAACTATTTGATCAAAGACGAAATAAATGCTACATTAGTAGGTTACCGCTGTATCAGACGAAATGGAAGTGTGTTAGGACGAAATAAAATGAACATTAAATGAAATTCATTGCGCAAAATATGAATATACTTGACCAAAGACGAAATTTACTTTAACAAATGCAACCTTCAAAACTTTGGGACAAATTCAAACTTAACGAGATATGAAATATAATGAATAAAGTGTTAAACTAACTGGGAAAACCTATAGTTACCTCCAGAAGATCGGTTCTAGTCAACGTACGTACGCGTATGTATCCTGACCGACGTCCAATAAACTCCAAACGTTCTTATATGTCCCCCTTTTTCCTTTTATTTTTAATGGATGTGAAAAATCGGGGGGGGGGGGGGGGGGGATTACATTGACCATTCCCCCAGGTCAAAAAGTGGGGGGGGGGGGGATATATCCCCCCATCCCCCCCCCCTGGGATTTCCGCCCTTGGTCCAATGGTATGTCCAAATTAACTTCAAACAACTCGACCTGAGATGACCTTGGCATGTGACCATTGACGTCATTAATGTATGAAGGGTTCGTCTCGCCCAATATTTTAAAACTCATAGCGAGACCAATACAAATTGGGCGTAAATCATCCATTTTTATCATTATTATGTTTTGGATCCAATATTATCCATTATTATGTTTTGAGAATCTTCCGTCCTATTCATTTACACAGAGCTTTGAACTCGAGTTAATCATGTATTGGACTGTATTTGTAAGTTTAAAAATCGGTCATCCAATTTTTTTACTGTATCGGACAGTTTGGAATAAGAGCTTTTGATTGGTTCAATGTTTTTGCTGGATTGACCCATACATTTGAAGGGTGTGAAATTGTAATTTGTAGTTGGAACTTTTCATAACTGACGCCGGATAAATAATTGCCATATTTGTATATTTTCTGTAAGGGACCGTTCATTATTTATGGTGGAGGGGTTGGGTAAACTATAGGGGGGCGTCATGTAACTTTCATATGTTGAAATAGGGGGGTTATGTAACTTTTTATTCTTGAACAGGGGGGTTGTGTAAATTTGTTTAAACTGTGGTGATTGGAGTGATTTTAGAGGCTATTTTGGATCATGGAGTGTAAATGCCATTTTTTTCTGCGCTTCGCGCATATTTTCTTAAGACCTATCGACTTCAAAAACTTTTACTATGAGACAGCTTCTGGACAGCAAATCGACGATATGGTGGAAAATCATCTATATAACTCATCAACGGTCGAGACATTAGAGCCACAGGGTGTATAATGTTACAAAATCCAATTTCATGATTTAAAAATGTGATTTATTGCATGCTTTTCACCTCATCTCTGCTTTGCACCAATGCTCACAAAAGTAGAACGTTTCACTGGATTATACGTTTCTGTTAAGAATGTTCTAACTTGTTCGGGTTATAAAGACTCACAAAACCATTCAAAATGTATAAATATGAAAAAAATCCAACTCGCTACGCTCGCCGCCAGGCTTATTTCACACAATAAAAAGAAGGGGCATCATAAAATTATTGGCCGTTCAGATAGGGCACAAACAAAATTTGCCAACATATCCATGAACAAAATTGCAAAGGTAAAGACAGCCCCTTAAGTATGTGACAAGTTGATTTTTTTCGGGGAGGGGGGGGGGGTTGTGTAAAAAGCTACTGGTTAGCAGGGCGGGTCATGTAATTTTCAGTTTCAGCTGTAGGTGGGGGGGGGGGGGTAGGTAATTTTAACATATGAGTGTCAAATTTGTCTCAACCCCCTCCACCATAAATAACGAACGGTCCCTAAAAACACAAAAATATGACGATTGATATATTTTTAACACGAGCCTAGAATGATAATTTTGGTGATTTTGGATGTGAAACATGTTGAAAACCTATCTTCTTTACTAGTCAATTAGCCCCTACCATCAATATAATATAACCCCCTATTTAACACAATGGAAAAGTCCATACACTCTGTGAAAAAAGTAAACATCAACTTAACAAGATCAGGGATACTATTAATTTTGGGATAGGAAAGTCCTATACTAACGTACGTAGCGAAAACGGTCCCTTTTGCATATTTACATACATTATGGTAATCATCGGAATGTGTCGGTGACCGGCGTTTAACGCGTTTAACAATGTTTAACCAGGTTTAACGTAATATTTGGTCGGCATAGGTTTGAGGGCGCTGTGGATTTACACAGACGACGGTGGCCACGCGAAACCCTAATGTTGAATACGTAATGAATAACACGTAATCGCGAATGTTAATCTTATCATTTTGACAAATTCATCATAATTAGAAGAATTGTCATCGTTAACCGGGCGATGACTGTTAAAAATAATTCAAAATAGTGCACTTCGTTGACATATTGGGTTGTCTGAGAGACGCGTGGCCAGCGTCGTGTCGTCTGCTACAATCACGCCTGATCGGTATAGCGCCACCAGTTCTATGCCGACCAAATTTTAATTTAAAAGTGGCCTCCGATCGGCAAGCTCAGTGGCACACCCCTGACAAGATGGCCGACACTGTACTGTAGTAACATTTTGTGTGGAGAGAAGTTTCCATCAGAATTACTCATAAAAAGGGTAAATAAAATAAACATGGATCAGGTTTATTTGTATTAAAATACAAACAGTGTGAAATACTCTTTGGCTACAAATATTGTACTTTTGATCTTTTGATAGTGGGTTTAAGGAGAATGTATAGCCTTTTTACTAGGCCTAAAAGTAAACATCTTATTTTTATTTCCGATTTTTGTGCTGGCATTTTTAGAGGTAAATTCCCTCAATATTTCCATGTTTACACATTCCAATGAAAAAATCAAATAACAATGATATAGTAAGTCATTTAAAACACATTTTGATAGCATTTTTACAGTTTTCTTGTTGTAGTTCCAGAACAAAATACACCCTAAATAAGCTTATTTCTGATTTGTGTGCAGGCCTAAGTCTAGGCTCTTGATTTACCATTCAAAATGAGCCAGTGTACTGTCGATTTATCGATGTGTTAACATTACTTTTGGGTATATTGCAATGTAACACAGATGCAAAACTGCAACCCCACTTTGAATTTAAAAGAGAGCCCTGGTGACGATATGATGCTAGCGTGACTAGGCCTAGCCTATACTTCATAGGATTTTATGGCTATCCTATTTCATATAAATTACTGTGCATTTATTTGACAAGCATAGATGTCCCATCTTTAATTAGAGTCAGATTCTCAAAACATAATAATGTAAATATTGGATTCCTTTTTTCGAGCGATACAGTGAAAATTGGTTTCACTTGAGAGAAAAAATCGGGCTCGCCTGCGGCTCGTCCAAAAAAAAATTCAAGGCTTAACTAATTTTCACTGTATCACCCTCAAGTCATCCAATATTACACCACACTTGGACACCTCAAAACATAATGAGTTTGCAAGTATGACTACTTCGGTTGCCATTCTACTGACTTCCAGAAACATTTTAGTAGAATTACTCCATGTGCATGCCAGCAGACCGGAACTGATGGACAATCCCATGCTCATCCCCACATTAATTATTATAGTGTGAAATTCTTGTATAACCGGGGACAGCCTATATGAATTGACGCTTTGTTGTACAAAGAGAGCAGGTTTTTCTAAATCCTTGCAAGTGTAAGTTCATATATACATGTAATACATATGTAAACATGTGCAATTCCTAGTTTTTATCAAAATTGAGGGCACATCTCTGAGTATTGCTTAACCAGTGGGCACATGTATTTTAATGTTTAGAGAGATGTAATGTATGGAATTAAAGTGTTAGTTTCACTGAGAGGTGCACATACTTTGCTTAAAAATAAGTTCCAAAAACAGCTACAATGAAAAGGGCATGTTTTTCATTAAACTTGGAACAACTTAGTAGTGTATGTGCGAATCTCTGGGTCACAAGCAAAAATATCAATTTAAAATCCATTCTGAAAATTCAAACATGACCATGTCCATCCATGGACAACTTACCAAGGTCATGGCAAAGTCCTGCAAGGTCTACACATTTTATATGATGGGGGGTGATCTCATAATCAGCGAACTTCTCGTTCAAATCAGCTAACTGCTCTTTCAAATCAGCTGACCCCTGCTCTTTCAAATCAGCTGACTGCTCTTCCAAATCAGCTAATTGCTGCGCTTTTAGATGGCGAATAACCTTCCCTGCTAAGTAACATACTCTGAAAACAATATGATATAAAAACTGTATTAGTGTGGTCGTTAAAGGTTTTGACCTGGAGAAAATTGGTAGAGAGCTGAATTTGGTGTCACAAGAAGCGGAATTTTCCCAGCATCCATCATATCAAAAGTCCCAAAAATTCCATCGTGGGGAAATCGTTGAGAGCCAATTGAGAAATGGCTGCCAAAATAACATCATTGTCCTCGGAAGACTTACTTCGATCGAGTTAACAGTAAGATTGGGAAAATGGATGAAATTCAACCCAAATTACCATGGCACATATTTGTGCACTCTGCAGAATACCATTTTAATAGAGTATTTTCAAAATGGCCGTCAAATTGTTGAAATGTGTATCTGGGTCTAAGGCTATTACTGATTCCAATCAAAAGTGCTCATTTAGTAAATTTTCTATGCACCTTAATGCACACCATCACGAAAATTGTCCAGATGAGCCACATTTAGAGCCTTGTCCACCTTTTCAAATAGAGAGGAAGTTCAACCACACTTCCCCTTCTCAACTTATGAAGTCAAGTTTCATAATGGTCGAAATGCAACAGGTAGCATATCAAATTATTCCTTATTTATCAAATAAAAAATATAAGATTCAAACTTGTGATTAAGATTCAACTGGTCATTAAAAGGTCAAAGTTCACTGAAAATATATAACTTGTTAAACAAACTGCTCGCATCCCATCCCTGGCTGAATTACTGCTGAATCTGTATTACGAAACAGTACCAAACTTAGTGCTTTCAATTTGCAAATAAAGGGAAGGAAGTCAACTCTTGACATGTTTTTAATGTATTGAATAATACGTTTTTGGACGTTTTTGGATGATTCCTTTCAGAAAACATATCATAACTCAGTACACAAAGGATATTTTCACAAGTATAAACATAAGTCAATGATATGCTTTTCTTTGTATTCTGACCAATGGTATGCTTTTCTTTTGTGTTCTGACCAATGATATGCTTTTCTTTGTGTTCTGACCAATGATATGCTTTTCTTTGTATCCTGACCAATGATATGCTTTTCTTTGTATGCTGACCAATGATATGCTCACTTTGTATTCTGACCAATGATATGCTTTTCTTTGTATTCTGACCAATGATATGCTTTTCTTTGTATTCTGACCAATGATATGCTTTTTTCTTTGTATTCTGACCAATGATATGCTTTTCTTTGTATTCTGACCAATGATATGCTTTTCTTTGTATTCTGACCAATTATATGCTTTTCTATGTATTCTGACCAATTATATGCTTTTCTTTGTATTCTGACCAATGATATGCTTTTCTTTGTATTCTTACCAATGATATGCTTTTCTTTGTATTCTGACCAATGATATGCTTTTCTTTGTATTCTGACCAATGATATGCTTTTCTTTGTATTCTGACCAATGATATGCTTTTCTTTGTATTCTGACCAATTATATGCTTTTCTTTGAATTCTGACCAATGGTATGCTTTTCTTTGTATTCTGACCAATGATATGCTTTTCTTTGTATTCTGACCAATGATTTTCTTTGTATCCTGACCAATGATATGCTTTTCTTTGTATTCTGACCAATTATATGCTTTTCTTTGTATTCTGAGCAATAGTATGCTTTTCTTTGTATTCTGAGCAATGATAATATGATTTCTTAAAGAAGTCGTCCAAAAAAGCGATATTAATCTTTGTATTCTGACCAATGATATGCTTTTCTTTGTATTCTGACCAATTATATGCTTTTCTTTGTATTCTGAGCAATGGTATGCTTTTCTTTGTATTCTGAGCAATGATAATATGATTTCTTAAAGAAGTCGTCCAAAAAAGCGATATTAATCTTTGTATTCTGACCAATGATATGCTTTTCTTTGTTTTCTGACCAATGATATGCTTTTCTTTGTATTCTGACCAATGATATGTTTTTCTTTGAATTCTGACCAATTATATGCTTTTCTTTGTATTCTGACCAATAATATGCTTTTCTTTGTATTCTGACCAATGATATGCTTTTCTTTGTATTCTGACCAATTATATGCTTTTCTTTGTATTCTGACCAATAATATGCTTTTCTTTGTATTCTGACCAATTATATGCTTTTCTTTGTATTCTGACCAATGATATGCTTTTCTTTGTTTTCTGACCAATGATATGCTTTTCTGACCAATGATATGCTTTTCTTTGTATTCTGACCAATGATATGTTTTTCTTTGAATTCTGACCAATGATATGCTTTTCTTTGTATTCTGACCAATAATATGCTTTTCTTTGTATTCTGAGCAATTATATGCTTTTCTTTGTATTCTGACCAATAATATGCTTTTCTTTGTATTCTGACCAATTATATGCTTTTCTTTGTATTCTGACCAATTATATGCTTTTCTTTGTATTCTGACCAATGATATGCTTTTCTTTGTATTCTGAGCAATGATATGCTTTTCTTTGTATTCTGACCAATGATTTGCTTTTCTTTGTATTCTGACCAATTATATGCTTTTCTTTGTATTCTGAGCAATGGTATGCTTTTCTTTGTATTCTGAGCAATGATAATATGATTTCTTAAAGAAGTCGTCCAAAAAAGCGATATTAATCCTTGCATAAAAACATGTCACTCTGACATCTCGTGTATGCAAGGACGAGCATCTCCTGTATGCAGAGTGTTTGAAGAAATAAAACGGCAATGACATCATCCTGATAGCTAACATACTGGAGTTATAAAATAACACAGTAAAAAAATTCTGTGGTAATTATGTATAAGCCAGAGAAAATGCTCAACATCAATTTTGTAGCAATTTTATGCCATATGTTTACATATACAAAAAAAAATGCAATCATCAAGCAGTTTTGCTATACAAGATAAATCCTCCAAAAAGGTCCACAAATGCTGTTACGTATGAGTATAGCGATCGCGTCTATCCTTTTTCTTTTTTTTACGCTTTTTGTTTAAAAAACGGTAAAACTGTTGTATTAAAGGTCAAATTTGCCAAATTTGCCATGCCCCACCCCACCTTGGTAAAACAGTCCACATTTTTGGGGGAAAAGTTCCACTTTTGACAAATCCACCCCAGAAAAAATCCTAGTTACGGGCCTGGTGGTAGTCAAATTTGTATACCTTGTATAAGTTCACTGTCACACAATCGAACAACACCCTCTGATACTTCCCATCCGAGAACCGACCAAATACATGCAAGGTCTATACTGACATTGGATTTACCACAAAGAACTGCGCTTTATAAGCACACTAGGGATTACTAGGGACGATGCTTTTTATGCATCACGACAGGATCACACCCCTTCATAACGCGCTAATATTGAATTTGCTGCCTGTACTAGAAACATGTGAAGGCGATATTCTGTGGCTGTGTATATAAGAGTTTCTAGTTATCGTAAAAAATGATCCAATTATTTGCCTCTGTTCGGACATAAAGTTTTGTTATTAGACGATATTGAAAGATAGGAAATAGCATGGAAATAGTCACATATGCGGAAATGTAGCTATATCTCTGAGGAAAATATTTTGGGCGAGGACTAATGTCAAAGATTACTCCTAAAGTGTGATTAGACCGAAACGGCGGCTATACAGTGCGAGAAAATTGACATTTTGAATTTATCAAAGTGAGCAAGATCAGGGATTATATAATTATGGGATAGGCAACTCCTCAGACAAAATTTCGCCTACGAAAACCAAATTCACGGGTCAAGGTTTTAAAGCGGGCGCACATGGTCGTAGCAAACCAGACGACATGAGACGTGGTGGTTTTATCGGCTCAAAAATATGATTTGTGGCACAGAAATAGTACATCAATGGTAAAATAAAGCTGATTGTGATTTAGAGTAGAACTAATTTGCTTTGATGATGGCAGAATTTAGTTCTTATATGACAAGAAACATTCAGAATTGGTTATTTGAAATTAATTTATGCGCATTATTTGCATTTTATGAATATATTGCAATCAGATCAGTTGGGAAGGACGCCGGATTGTGACGATCACATCGTATAAGGTCATAAAAAATGGCTGAATATTCATTCACAACGAATGATTGACAGTTTACGCTTAACTTCCGGGTGAAGAACTGATAGAGTGCGCTATACTGTGAACCAAATCTCAACAATGGGCAGATATGAGAGTCATCCCCCTGGCAAGATTCTTCTTTCTGCGAAGACTGTATATAAATATTCATATATACTTCATATTTATCGTGTCTGCTATTAGTCAATTTTGAACCCCACGCGAACAAATTGCTCATTACGTATGCATCCAGTTTTTTGGATGTAGCATAATGTAACAGTATACGGAGGTCGAAAGGTCAAATCCAATGCAAGTAGACCGTGTATTGGTCGGTTTTTGGATGGGAGCGGTTTTCGGTAAGGCGAAGTATCAGAGGATGTTGTTCGATTGTGTGACAGTGAAATTATACACAGTATACGAAGAAGACTATCCTGGTGGAGGAGCAGATGTAGCAGCAATAAGAAGCTTTAATAATTGCATAAATATTGCAGCATCATGATCATATCATAATAAAGCGGTCCTCCTGTTTATGCCAACTGGATATTGGACCGGAGTGGGGTTGGACAAAGTGGGACTGTAAGAACTGGTTGTTGGACGCTGCAATATTTGAAGTAAATCCATAGATATGCCTACTTTACCAAAAATGTCATAAGGTTTCCTAAATTCCTACATACAAAAAAAATGATGATACAAAGTTCACACAAAAATGCCACCCTCAACTTCCTAAGCAACAAAACTCAAGCCGGTAACTATTAACCAAAATCTAGCTCCGCACTTCGTCAACTCTAGCGGGATGCGGTTTTTACCGTTTTGCTATAGTATAACCTTATACAAACAGAACAATATTGGCAACATTGGCAGATGGTTAAAAAAAGAGAAAATCATGAAAAGGAATCATGAATTGACCAATGTGATACTAAAATTGACCTTTATTCAAAATTAAAGAGTATAGGCAAAAAACAAACAAAAAGTTTGTTTCCAGTAGCAAGCCTGAAAATGGGAAATACAGTGGGTTTTTTATTTTTTTATTCTTCTTCCTCTTCAAATCTGTGCAGTTTTGTTACTGTTATGCGCTCGCTTAAATGTGATTTTCACTGCGGATTTTCACTTCCATGTTTGCCGTATGTCGCCAGTCACCATCTTGAAACATGTTGGACACAATTTCGACAAAAGATGGGTCCCTAACAATAATTCCTGTTTTTCTCTATTAAAAAGAATATGCGCAAGAATCAAGCGTCTCAATGAAATGCCTGCGCACTACTGGAAACAAACTATGGGTTTTTGTTCAGCCTTATATACCTTGTATTAAGTTCTAGACACATGGGTAAGTTTCTGCTTATTTTACACCACCAATATATCACTTACCCAATACTATGTGCAAATCTGTTGTGCGATGCACCAGGATAAACCGATTCAGATGTCTGTTGTTTAATATGCCGGAGTCGTTGAAACTCTGGTGTATGGATCACTTTCACACAATAGTCAGGAAGACTAATGCTGTGATGAATAGGATCATTGAACACTTTCTATAAAAAATTGGGTAAAGTAAAAGAATGAATTGCATACAGGATTAGATGTTATTTCGAAACCTTGTATCATCCCATACATGCATGTCATACTCTGCAGCGAAAAAAGGAATCAAAATATATATATGAATAACACGATAGGGAGTAGAGCGCAGAAAACTGTCAACAATTTTCGAATGTATAGCTCATGCTCTTTTTGGGGGGTTGGGGGGCGAAGCCACCCTTATAGCATGAGATTGCAAACACTTACACATTTAGGTCTTTCTAGACATAAGTGGGGGCCGACATGTTTGTAGTCTTTGTAAATTACATGTACCTATGCAGTTTATTTTAAGAGTCCTGCAGTCTGTGATGGAGTCAAAGCTATATTTGTTTAGTTGATGCATAGATGGTTGATGATTCATTCAGAGAGATGTATATTAGACTCCCCAGAGAGACATGATAGCTTATCTTGTTTGACTCTCCCAATTGTTGTGGGGTTGTCTAATAAGTGATTAGTTGTGGATGTTTGAATTTCGGGTTATTATATTTAATTCCTGGGTTGATTTAGTGAAATGTCAATATGGATAACCATGATCGCGGAATGCCATTTTTAATTAGTATAGCAATTCCTGGAACAACGTTTTAGACCAAGTACAATGTCATATATACCTAGATTGTTCTTCAGACGGTATCCCCCTCCCCTCCATGCACACACACAAATCAACTTTATTGTTTTCCTGTAATATTTTTAGACTGCTGTGTTTTGATTCGTTTTTTTGGTTTGAATTATGAAAATACATTTCCCTGGTATTTTGGTTTGCAACAGATGCTTCAGGAAATGGTTACAAAATATGCTTCTTTCTTTTGGATCGCCCCCATTCCATTTCAATGGAATTTGTATTTACATTTTCATTGGGCTTCTTAGTACGACCCATCGCGTTCCTACGAAGCCCCAGAAGGGACATAGTCAAAATATATGTTTTTGCAATTTGTTCCCACAGTTTGCAATCTGTTCCCGCAGTTTGCAATCTGTTCCCACAGATAACATAATCTGTTCCCTCAGTTTGCAATCTGTTCCCACAGTTTGCAATCTGTTCCCACAGTTTGCAATCTGTTCGCACAGTTTGCAATCTGTTCCCACAGTTTGCAATCTGTTCCCACAGATAACATAATCTGTTCCCACAGTTTGAAATCTGTGGGAACAGTTTGCAATCTGTTCCCACAGTTTGCTATATGTTCCCACAGTTTGCAATCTGTTTCCAACCAATGCCCTAGAATGTAAACCTTTTGGACCCAACCCTTTTACCAAAAAACCCATTTTGACACACTCTGTGATGCCGATATCCTAAAATGTAAACCTGTTGGACCCAACCCTTTTACCCAAAGACCCATTTAGACCCACTTTATGATAACAAGAAGACCTTTAGGCTGACCTTTTGGCTGATAGGGAAGGTAAGCCCCAGAGCCCCATAGTCAAAAATATCTGTTTTTGCAATTTGTTCCCACAGTTTGCAATCCGTTCCCACAGTTTGCAATCCGTTCCCTCAGTTTGCAATCCGTTCCCACAGTTTGCGATCCGTTCCCACAGTTTGCGATCCGTTCCCACAGTTTGCGATCCGTTCCCTCAGTTTGCGATCCGTTCCCTCAGTTTGCGATCCGTTCCCTCAGTTTGCGATCCGTTCCCTCAGTTTGCGATCCGTTCCCTCAGTTTGCGATCCGTTCCCTCAGTTTGCGATCCGTTCCCTCAGTTTGCGATCCGTTCCCACAGTTTGCAATCCGTTCCCACAGTTTGCAATCCGTTCCCTCAGTTTGCAATCCGTTCCCACAGTTTGCAATCCGTTCCCACAGTTTGCAATCCGTTCCCACACTTTGCAAACCGTTCCCACAGTTTGCAAACCGTTCCCACAGTTTGCAATCCGTTCCCTCAGTTTGCAATCCATTCCCTCAGTTTGCAATCAGTTCCCTCAGTTTGCAATCCGTTCCCTCAGTTTGCAATCCGTTCCCTCAGTTTGCAATCCGTTCCCTCAGTTTGCAATCCGTTCCCTCAGTTTGCAATCCGTTCCCTCAGTTTGCAATCCGTTCCCTCAGTTTGCAATCCGTTCCCACAGTTTGCAATCTGTTCCCACAGATAACATAATCTGTTCCTACAGTTTGCAATCCGTTCCCACAGATAACATAATCTGTTCCTACAGTTTGCAATCCGTTCCCACAGTTTGCAATCTGTTCCCACAGTTTGCAATCTGTTCCCAAAGTTTGCAATCTGTTCCCACAGATAACATAATCTGTTCCCACAGTTTGCAATCCGTTCCCACAGTTTGCAATCCGTTCCCACAGTTTGCAATCTGTTCCCACAGTTTGCAATCTGTTCCCACAGTTTGCAATCTGTTCCCACAGATAACATAACTGTGGGAACAGATTGCAAACTGTGGGAACAGATTGCAAACTGTGGGAACAGATTGCAAACTGTGGGAACAGATTGCAAACTGTGGGAACAGATTGCAAACTGTGGGAACAAATTATGTTATCTGTGGGAACAGATTGCAAACTGTGGGAACGGATTGCAAACTGTGGGAACAGATTGCAAACTGTGGGAACAGATTGCAAACTGTGGGAACGGATTGCAAACTGTGGGAACGGATTGCAAACTGTGGGAACGGATTGAAAACTGTGGGAACGGATTGCAAACTGTGGGAACGGATTGCAAACTGTGGGAACGGATTGCAAACTGTGGGAACGGATTGCAAACTGTGGGAACGGATTGCAAACTGTGGGAACGGATTGCAAACTGAGGGAACGGATTGCAAACTGTGGGAACATATTGCAAACTGAGGGAACGGATTGCAAACTGTGGGAACGGATTGCAAACTGTGGGAACGGTTTGCAAACTGTGGGAACGGTTTGCAAACTGTGGGAACGGTTTGCAAACTGTGGGAACGGTTTGCAAACTGTGGGAACGGTTTGCAAACTGTGGGAACGGTTTGCAAACTGTGGGAACGGTTTGCAAACTGTGGGAACGGTTTGCAAAGTGTGGGAACAGATTGCAATCTGTTCCCACAGATAACATAACTGTGGGAACAGATTGCAAACTGTGGGAACAGATTGCAAACTGTGGGAACAGATTATGTTATCTGTGGGAACAGATTGGAAACTGTGGGAACGGATTGCAAACTGTGGGAACAGATTGCAAACTGTGGGAACAGATTGCAAACTGTGGGAACAGATTGCAAACTGTGGGAACAGATTGCAAACTGTGGGAACAGATTGCAAACTGTGGGAACAGATTACAAATTTTGGGAACGGATTGCAAACTGTGGGAACGGATTGCAAACTGTGGGAACGGATTGCAAACTGTGGGAACGGATTGCAAACTGTGGGAACGGATTGCAAACTGAGGGAACGGATTGCAAATTGTGGGAACATATTGCAAACTGAGGGAACAGATTGCAAACTGTGGGAACGGATTGCAAACTGTGGGAACGGTTTGCAAACTGTGGGAACAGATTGCAAACTGAGGGAACGGATTGCAAACTGTGGGAACATATTGCAAACTGAGGGAACAGATTGCGAACTGTGGGAACGGATTGCAAACTGTGGGAACGGATTGCAAACTGTGGGAACGGATTGCAAACTGTGGGAACGGATTGCAAACTGGGAACGGATTGCAAACTGTGGGAACGGATTGCAAACTGAGGGAACGGATTGCAAACTGAGGGAACGGATTGCAAACTGAGGGAACGAATTGCAAACTGAGGGAACAGATTGCAAACTGTGGGAACGGATTGCAAACTGTGGGAACGGATTGCAAACTGTGGGAACAAATAATGTTATCTGTGGGAACAGATTGCAAACTGTGGGAACAGATTGCAAACTGTGGGAACATATTATGTTATCTGTGGGAACAGATTGCAACCTGTGGGAACAGATTGCAAACTGTAGGAACAAATTGCAAAAACATATATTTTGACTATGTCCCTTCTGGGGCTTCGTAGGAACGCGATGGGTCGTACAAAGAAGCCCAATGAAAATGTAAATAAAAATTCCATTGAAATGGAATGGGGGCGATCCAAAAGAAAGAAGCATATTTTGTAACCATTTCCTGAAGCATCTGTTGCAAACCAAAATACCAGGGAAATGCATTTTCATAATTCAAACCAAAAAACGAATCAAAACACAGCAGTCTAAAAATATTACAGGAAAACAATAAAGTTGATTTGTGTGTGTGCATGGAGGGGAGGGGGATACCGTCTGAAGAACAATCTAGGTATATATGACATTGTACTTGGTCTAAAACGTTGTTCCAGGAATTGCTATACTAATTAAAAATGGCATTCCGCGATCATGGTTATCCATACAGATTGCAAACTGAGGGAACGGATTGCAAACTGTGGGAACGGATTGCAAACTGTGGGAACGGATTGCAAACTGTGGGAACAGATTGCAAACTGTGGGAACAGATTGCAAACTGTGGGAACAGATTGCAAATTGAGGGAACGGATTGCAAACTGTGGGAACGGATTGCAAACAGTGGGAACGGATTGCAAACTGTGGGAACAGATTGCAAACTGTGGGAACGGATTGCAAACTGTGGGAACAGATTATGTTATATGTGGGAACATATTGCAAACTGTGGGAACAGATTGCAAACCGAGGGAACAGATTGCAAACTGAGGGAACAGATTGCAAACTGTGGGAACAGATTGCAAACTGTGGGAACAAATCCCTATCAGCCAAAAGGTCAGCCAAAAGGTCTTCTTGTTATCACAAAGTGGGTCCAAATGGGTCTTTGGGTAAAAGGCTTGGGTCCAACAGGTTTACATTTTAGGATATCGTCATTTGTCTCATTTAATATTAAATCAGTATTTATTAGTTTGTGCTTCAGAATGACTACATTACCTTCAAATGCAGTTTGTTCGGTCTCATTCAGTGGCGTGCGCAGGATATTGTGAGTGGGGGGGCCACCTGGCCATAAATGAAATTCCCCAGACTCAGATTCTTCTCAATTCCCCCGATGTATCAAATAAAATAGTAAAAGGTAGCCCCATTTTTTTTGGCAGACACCTCATGAATTTTACGTAAGTGTGGGGGGGGGGGGGGGGTCGGGGATAGGGGGTAGATTCCAAAAAATGCGCACGGTAAAAAAAAATCGCACAGTACCAAAATCGCACAGTCCAAAAAACAGCACAGTTAACAAATATTGGACAATTATGAGAGTTTTCATCAGTTTTCTCTATAACATATCATTTTTTACCATCCTGGTGCATAAATTTGGATTACACCCACTTTCCACACAAAAAAAATCCTCTAGCGACGGCCCAGCCTCCGACTGGCAGTAGTTTCCCCCGACTGACAGTAAGTTTCCCCCGAATATTTCAATAGTGAGGGGGCCGCGGCTCCCCGCCACCCCCCCCCCCCCTCTTTGCGCACGCTACTGGTCTCATTTGCATTATCCTATCGAAAAATATGCTTGATTTATAAAGTTGATCACAGACATTAAAATTTGTGCTATTTTTTAAGAAGAAATGCTTCAAAGCATTAAACATACTAGCAATTTTTCACATGATTTTGTTCAAAAAACTGGCAATATTTTGCTATTGTTTGCTCATGGTGAAACATGTTTTAATCTAACGAGAGTGTTATTGCATTGTATAACAAGAATGTATGACTCACAGTATCTACTAATTTTCGGAACATCGCCTGATTAGATCAACTGAAAAAGCGTGGTAATTTCACCTCTAATATACACGAGCTAATTAGATATATAGTTCAATGCCGTATTTTCCTGTTTTCAGACATGCACCGAAAAGATCACGGATGATAATCCGAAATGTTGAATTTCTTTTACTCGGGTAGCTACTGTTCAGACAAAATTGTGGTTTTCGGAGTGAGCGATGACATTATATGGTCTTCACCCAAAATATTTTCATCAGGGATATAGATAGAAATGTTTCTGTATATATGCAACTGTTTGTTATTCTTAAAGATCGCATAGTAAACAAGCATTTATACCGGACTATACGTCCAACAAATAAAAATATTTCACAAATTTTCTAAATGTAAACAACAAACTCTTACACAGATCTTTAAAATGACACTTTCACATTCGTATCCAGGAAAATACATTTGATGGAGTCACCAATGCAGTTATAACCCCCATTTGATGGAGTCACCCATACAGGTAACCCAACTTTATATTCCGAAAGTCAGGGGTGGCGGCGGCACTGTGTACAATCCTCTATGGGGAATATAGAAGATGTTCCCAATTCTACGTTCAATTTACAATAACTCCTCATCCCTGTATGGTACAAACATGATTTTGCTCTCATTTTATAGATTATTTTATATTCTACAAGATTCTGTTTCAACAAACGTGACAACTAATATGTAACAATTGTAATCATGAATTGCATTGTCTTATTCCCTATTCGCTAAACAGTGAACTTGCCCTAATTTCATCTGTTTTACATATAACCCGGGAGCACCGCAACACTTTTAAGTTTTCAAAACTGAATTTTTGCTATTTTAGGTTGCTAATGATTTTTGAAGACTTTATAACCCCTAGTATCACCCCTCTGCTGGATACCTATCAAAATATTCACACAGCTCATTTTACAGGGGGGGTCAAAGTTTGGTTTTGTACAGGGAAGTATAGGGAGAGCTGAACTTTTTTTAAACCTGGGGTGCATTTCTTTGTTGAAAGGTGTATCATGATACATTTGGTATTAAATGATAGCTGTATATCAGTATTATTTTTCCTCATGTTTAAACCAGCATTTTTTATAGCTTATATGATGTAATAAATCAATTTAAATACTTAATTATAGGGCGCCCTCACTTGACCTGTCACAAAAGATATTAAATGTATGGAATGCCATTAGTGTAGTAACTCAATTATCAGTGTTTATCATCTATAAACCATGTGTTCTCTTTGATAAATATGTATTATGATAAGTAAACATGGCTTATTGAGAAATAAAAAGTTGAATCAATGTTTTTTCGACCAATAGAGATGGTTTATCACATGTAAAAAATGTGCATTGACTAGATACATGAATGGCTTGCCATATTCAAACATGTTGTATGGATATAATAAATAGTCCATCTCAGATCAGAGTCCAAAAGTAAAATGCTGTTATAAATGGGCATTGCAAAAGTGATTTTGTATGCTTAATATTATTTTAAATAACAATAGTTTATAGAATATGCCAAATTTGCTCACCGGGGGTGCCACTTCTCATGACAAGGGGTCCCATTTCAATTTATTTATTTTTAATTGTGTTTTCATTACATGTTTTTACACATATTAAGAGTCATTTTCTCATTTAATAAAATTGAATGCCAATAGTTGATATGATCTGCCAAATGTACTTCCCCGGGGGTACCACTACAAAGCGGGGTCTATTCAATAACAGGTTAAATGATTGGTGTTTTCATACATTGGTGTTTTCATACATGATTTGTATTCACACATACATGTATGAGAGTCAGTATTTCCCACTGAATGCCATAAGAACATAACATGTGCCAAATATGATCCCTCAGGGGTGCCACTCCTCCTGAGAGGGGGGTTATATTTACTGGGTTTCAGTGCCCCCCGACCAAAAAAGGTACATTTTAAAGTTTTAAATGTTTTCGTTACATGTGTTTACACACATCGAACGTTCTTTCCACGTTTAATACAACTTTGAAGGCTAATAGTATAAATATTATCTGCCAAATGTACTTCCCCGGGGGTACCACTTTCGAGCGGGGTCTATTCAATAACGTGTTTTCATTTTCATACATTGGTATTTTCATACATTATTTCAGACATATTATATTTACACATAAATGATAGTCATATGCTATTCTAAATGCCATAGAACATAAAATGTGCCAAATATGCTTCCTCAGGGGTGTCACTCCTTTTAGAGGGGTTATATTTACTAACTGTTAAGCTCAAGACAGTTCAATTTCAATTTATTTGTTTTTTATTTTATTTTAATTTTCCTTTTTTTCACAAAATATTAAGAATCATACGAATTTGAATGCCAATAGTTGACATTAATCTGCCAATTGTCCAATTTCAATGATCTTGGTATATAATTATCCTGAATGCCATTGCCATTAGTACATAAAATGTTCCATTTTTCTCCTGGAGGGTACCACTCTCAAGGGCAGTCCTAAGGGACCGTTCATTATTTCGCCCGCCGGATTCGAACGATAAAAATCCAACAGCTTCCGAGGCTTCACCCCCTTGACCCCCACAAAAATGAAATTTATTTAATCATGAAAGTTTATTCAAATTATGCGATGTATTTAAACCTTCAAATATTCATTTAACATGGGGATTCATGGGATTATGACAGTCAAATTAGTACAAAGATAAAAGCTGTTCGAGCCGGCTATGCGCGCATGTGCCTACAAAATTAAGTTTATTGTTTTAGAAAATCGTTTAGAGCAAAAATATATCTCAATCATGGCAAATTTAAGTGTAAACGTGCACTGTTATCATGTGAAAGATGATGATCCTTTACCTAAGTGGATTTAGATATGTGCAAGCTTTTGAATTTGTCCCTCTCCTACATGTTTTAAGCAGGTTGTGTGAAATATAAATGATGAAAGACATATACTTACTACGACATTCTGTGCTCCATGCTCTTTCCACTTAGTAAGATAATTTATACATGTAATATAGAAGATATTCTCAGACTTTAAAAAGGATTTGTAAATTCATTGTGTATGTGTATGTCATGCTATCTTCTTGTTATCATTAAAATATGAGAAAGAGTATGGTAAATCAGTGGGACACTGGGTAAATACAGGTAATTCTAAAACATATGGGATTTCACTTTGTCCTGTCCTACATGTATGTACATGGTGTACAGATATAATAAACATCACAGAAAAGAATGTGAGTTGTCGCAACGGTTATTATAAATATTATTTCACATGGCACAATATCTCTTATTTGTCAAGGAAAAAGAATGGTGAAACAAAAATAAAATACCAACATTCTTATAACATTTATATGGATCAATCGATGTAAGGCAAAACATATCACAAAATATGGAAATATCATGAAATGAAACACATTTGATACAATTTTCTAAGCATATGAGGAGTAGAGACTCATGATATGAATATCTTAGGTTAATTATTTCTTTCATTCCATATAGACATGTAAGAGGCAACATATGTTCATGGTTTTTGCAAGATTTAGAGGCTTTTTAACAGTGTATAACGTCGTAGTATTCTTTTACGTCAAAATGTGTATGCGAATATGCAAAATACTGCATTTTAAGGACTGTTTTTAACGAATAAATTAAAAACAACTGAAATAAATGAACATATAATATCCATTATAAGCTCATTTATTTCAGTTTGCGTTTGGGTGTAAGGCCCGGTGTTAGGCCTACGGTTTGGTGATATGCCATAATATCAGACAAAATAAGTTCCAATATCAGACAAAGTAAGTTCCAATATCAGACAAAATAAGTTCCAAGATAACCAGGAGTATAAGGCCAAACAAGTGGTTAAATTGAATAATATAAAATTCGGGAACATACCGATTGAAATTCGGACTGAACAAAGAACAGAGGTCTTCCCATTTTGATCGCTAAATAGCCCATCATTCATATTTTTGAATCAATAAAACGTCCGAATGTTCTAGACTGAAAGCAAAGGTGAAAGGGATGGGATTATGGTTGGAGAGGATGCTCTATTATTACTGATTATTGCTGCCCCTCGAACCCCCCCCCCCCCCCCCCCCAACAAAAATAGGGTAACATCGGTTTGGTTATCACGAAGTTATGAGATGTAAACAATAGGCCTGATTAATTAAATGTGTGGTTGCACCTTTGATATCCTTGTACTTTTGTGTCCTTCTCTCAATGAAAAAAGTTTCAATCTAGGTAGGTGACAAGGCAATTCATAGGGATAGCCAATAAATAATAAAACCATGTATATACACTGACTATACACTGACTATACACTGACTATACACTGACTATACACTGACTATACACTGACTATACACTGACTATACACTGACTATACACTGACTATACACTGACTATACACTGACTATACACTGACTATACACTGACTATACACTGACTATACACTGACTATACACTGACTATACACTGACTATACACTGACTATACACTGACTATACACTGACTATACACTGACTATACACTGACTATACACTGACTATACACTGACTATACACTGACTATACACTGACTATACACTGACTATACACTGACTATACACTGACTATACACTCAATCTGTCGATGATATAAACAATCAATTCATCGAAATAGCCGAGAAACTCAAAATAAACGAAAGAATCAACAATACATCAATCAAGCCAGCATTTCTCACCATTAAGGACCACAAAGACAACCGTTTCAAACCAACAAACCATGCAGACTGATAAACCCAACCAAACCAGAGATGGGTCGCATTAGCAAATTCATGCTCGACCGTATCAATAAAATGATACGCACCAAGATTAATGTCAACCAATGGAGAAACACATCGTCCGTGCTTGAATGGTTCAACGACCTCGAAGACAAGAAACGACTATCCTTTTTGGTCTTCGACGTGATAGAATTCTATCCGTCAATAAGCGAGGAACTGCTCACCAAATGTCTCAAATGGGCCAAAAAACTCACCAATATAACCGAGACAGAGTTTGAAACCATAATGCACTCAAGGCGATCCCTTCTCTATGACACTCATGGTAATGCCTGGGATAAACTAAACACCAATGACCAGTTTGAAGTACCTATGGGCGCGTACGACGGCGCTGAAATATGTGAGCTAGTAGGTTTGTACATGCTGAACCAAATCGAGAAGAAACTCCGACTTCACAGCATAGGGCTATAGAGAGTATGCAATGCTACGTCACTATGTCCTCATTTGAACTGTGCCTCCAAGATGGATGCCACGGAACAATATGATTTGGTCAGTTCAGATCACTTGGAGCGGGAAATTTAATTGTCAATCCGAATACGTGACTAGCCCGACCTCCATAATGGCTGCCCGATCCATTGTTATACCGTTCCGGTTGGTTAATTGCATACCCTCTATATAGAGATGATGGATTGGCCGTGATGAAATCCTACTCAGGCAGCAGAGCTGACAGTGCCAGGAAAACCCTCATCAAAATATTGGTAAGTGTTCGATGTAATTCATCTATAAGTTAAAATATGGCGGATCTATACATATTCATACATTAAGCGTTATACATATTTGCACTATTCATCATACATCATACATATTCATCTTATGCATGGCTTATGATTCGCTATGCTATATGTATGCCTGGCTATATGCCTCACTATGCCTCACTATACACGTGTATATGCCTTCGATCCATATACATCCCTATTATAGGCTATGCCTTCCTGTACCTTGCTATGCCTCCTATACCTCGCCGTTCCCTGCCATGCCCGACCATACCTCCCTATGCTTTCATGTACCTTGCTATGCCTCCCCGTTCCCGGCCATGCCCGACCATATCTCCCTATGCCTACCTATGTTTGACCATACCTCCTTATGCCTTCCTGTACATTGCTATGCCTCCTATACCTCGCCGTTCCCTGCCATGCCCGACCATATCTCCCTATGCCTAGCCCTACCTATGTCTGACCA
>JAYJML010000587.1:0-22756 GCA_035610835.1 Ophiura sarsii | reverse complement strand
ATCGTCGTATAGTCCTACATGTATATACATTTTAGATATCATAAGTATATTTTCAAAACTATTTGTATCATAAGATTGCCTACATTTGCCTAACCACTCCACAAAGTTGTATTGATCAAAACTCTCACGAAATATGTCAGTAGGCCTAAGACCTACAGGTCAAAACGTTGTCGATATTTTGATTTCTGGTGCGTTTTGCCCCAGTATCCCCTATCCCCCCCCCCCCCCCCCCCCCACGCCCGTGGAACTGATTTTCTGAGTCATTATGCTTATAGGATTGTTTTGACGTCAATGGATGTTATATGTTTTGTTTGTAAACTAAATAAAAATACTGAGTTTTCACACACAATCTCGCTCACTGGTATCTTTAAATATGATGGTCTGACAATAACAAATTGCAATTGTCCGAAATTGCAACGGTCAGGCGCGCACACGACTGACTTTGCCCGTTTGGCCCGTATTGTGACAATTTCGCACTTTAATGAATGAAAAAGTCAAATTTAATAATGTCAAGTGTTGCGATTATTACTTCAAATGTATTTTCAAAATATAAAACTAACATAAAATGCTACACAAACCAAGTTTTGCAACCACAAAGCCCGTATCGCCTGGTTTTAAAGACTATATCTGTGCGCCCTTTAAGGGTGCATACCACTATTACGCGCTAACGTGTGTTTCTATGGGAAAGATGCCTCGGGAAAACGGCAATATCTTGAGTTACCTTGCGACTCATTTAATGAAATCTTGGAATATTTATTAACACACATAGATCTTACCTGGGTCAAAAACTCAGATGGGGGTGACCGTTTACATTTTTCTATATTTCCCCCTTTATACGGAGTAGTATTTTTTAACACGAAATTAGACCTTGTAGCCCGTGTTGTGACCAATGTGTATCCCTCCGCCAATATTTTCAAATAAAACAGTAGATGTATACTCTTTTCATTCGAATTATCTCAGGTACACCTCAGTGAACAAATAAAGACCAAATTCAATCATTTTGAATGACATATCATGTCAATATTAACCATTCTTTCCGTTATTTAGGAACTACATTCGTGATCGCGATCGACGGAAGCTGGGCGTTGGACTGTAATAGTGGTGTGCACCCTTAAAGAGACCCATTTTCATCCAATTTCAGAAATCATTATTACATATTAAAGAGCAGAAAATTTCAAATTAAATGGTAAATTTGTATTCGATTTGGATACTCCGTTTGGTAAATACAACATGAACAAAAAGCTACATACCCACTTGAAATTCATAAAAACCCTTAATTCTTGTCATATTTTGGGATTCCCAGATATCAATTTTCACTTTTACAACGAAGGCCCGCGTTTCTTGATCTTATTGAATGTTAAAAGGATGCATGCTTCATCTTTTTGATACACCACTCTTACTATAACATAGCAAAGCATGTTCATTCATTTAGTCATGATATACTTGCAATAATTGTCACCAATATACCGGGGGAAAGGAAGTACACGTTCATGTAAATGCACGAAGCCACACATTATTGGTTAATATTCATGATTTTTAATTCAATCGTCGTATAGTCCTACATGTATATACATTTTAGATATCATAAGTATATTTTCAAAACTATTTGTATCATAAGATTGCCTACATTTGCCTAACCACTCCACAAAGTTGTATTGATCAAAACTCTCACGAAATATGTCAGTAGGCCTAAGACCTACAGGTCAAAACGTTGTCGATATTTTGATTTCTGGTGCGTTTTGCCCCAGTATCCCCTATCCCCCCCCCCCCCCCCCCCCACGCCCGTGGAACTGATTTTCTGAGTCATTATGCTTATAGGATTGTTTTGACGTCAATGGATGTTATATGTTTTGTTTGTAAACTAAATAAAAATACTGAGTTTTCACACACAATCTCGCTCACTGGTATCTTTAAATATGATGGTCTGACAATAACAAATTGCAATTGTCCGAAATTGCAACGGTCAGGCGCGCACACGACTGACTTTGCCCGTTTGGCCCGTATTGTGACAATTTCGCACTTTAATGAATGAAAAAGTCAAATTTAATAATGTCAAGTGTTGCGATTATTACTTCAAATGTATTTTCAAAATATAAAACTAACATAAAATGCTACACAAACCAAGTTTTGCAACCACAAAGCCCGTATCGCCTGGTTTTAAAGACTATATCTGTGCGCCCTTTAAGGGTGCATACCACTATTACGCGCTAACGTGTGTTTCTATGGGAAAGATGCCTCGGGAAAACGGCAATATCTTGAGTTACCTTGCGACTCATTTAATGAAATCTTGGAATATTTATTAACACACATAGATCTTACCTGGGTCAAAAACTCAGATGGGGGTGACCGTTTACATTTTTCTATATTTCCCCCTTTATACGGAGTAGTATTTTTTAACACGAAATTAGACCTTGTAGCCCGTGTTGTGACCAATGTGTATCCCTCCGCCAATATTTTCAAATAAAACAGTAGATGTATACTCTTTTCATTCGAATTATCTCAGGTACACCTCAGTGAACAAATAAAGACCAAATTCAATCATTTTGAATGACATATCATGTCAATATTAACCATTCTTTCCGTTATTTAGGAACTACATTCGTGATCGCGATCGACGGAAGCTGGGCGTTGGACTGTAATAGTGGTGTGCACCCTTAAAGAGACCCATTTTCATCCAATTTCAGAAATCATTATTACATATTAAAGAGCAGAAAATTTCAAATTAAATGGTAAATTTGTATTCGATTTGGATACTCCGTTTGGTAAATACAACATGAACAAAAAGCTACATACCCACTTGAAATTCATAAAAACCCTTAATTCTTGTCATATTTTGGGATTCCCAGATATCAATTTTCACTTTTACAACGAAGGCCCGCGTTTCTTGATCTTATTGAATGTTAAAAGGATGCATGCTTCATCTTTTTGATACACCACTCTTACTATAACATAGCAAAGCATGTTCATTCATTTAGTCATGATATACTTGCAATAATTGTCACCAATATACCGGGGGAAAGGAAGTACACGTTCATGTAAATGCACGAAGCCACACATTATTGGTTAATATTCATGATTTTTAATTCAATCGTCGTATAGTCCTACATGTATATACATTTTAGATATCATAAGTATATTTTCAAAACTATTTGTATCATAAGATTGCCTACATTTGCCTAACCACTCCACAAAGTTGTATTGATCAAAACTCTCACGAAATATGTCAGTAGGCCTAAGACCTACAGGTCAAAACGTTGTCGATATTTTGATTTCTGGTGCGTTTTGCCCCAGTATCCCCTATCCCCCCCCCCCCCCCCCCCCCACGCCCGTGGAACTGATTTTCTGAGTCATTATGCTTATAGGATTGTTTTGACGTCAATGGATGTTATATGTTTTGTTTGTAAACTAAATAAAAATACTGAGTTTTCACACACAATCTCGCTCACTGGTATCTTTAAATATGATGGTCTGACAATAACAAATTGCAATTGTCCGAAATTGCAACGGTCAGGCGCGCACACGACTGACTTTGCCCGTTTGGCCCGTATTGTGACAATTTCGCACTTTAATGAATGAAAAAGTCAAATTTAATAATGTCAAGTGTTGCGATTATTACTTCAAATGTATTTTCAAAATATAAAACTAACATAAAATGCTACACAAACCAAGTTTTGCAACCACAAAGCCCGTATCGCCTGGTTTTAAAGACTATATCTGTGCGCCCTTTAAGGGTGCATACCACTATTACGCGCTAACGTGTGTTTCTATGGGAAAGATGCCTCGGGAAAACGGCAATATCTTGAGTTACCTTGCGACTCATTTAATGAAATCTTGGAATATTTATTAACACACATAGATCTTACCTGGGTCAAAAACTCAGATGGGGGTGACCGTTTACATTTTTCTATATTTCCCCCTTTATACGGAGTAGTATTTTTTAACACGAAATTAGACCTTGTAGCCCGTGTTGTGACCAATGTGTATCCCTCCGCCAATATTTTCAAATAAAACAGTAGATGTATACTCTTTTCATTCGAATTATCTCAGGTACACCTCAGTGAACAAATAAAGACCAAATTCAATCATTTTGAATGACATATCATGTCAATATTAACCATTCTTTCCGTTATTTAGGAACTACATTCGTGATCGCGATCGACGGAAGCTGGGCGTTGGACTGTAATAGTGGTGTGCACCCTTAAAGAGACCCATTTTCATCCAATTTCAGAAATCATTATTACATATTAAAGAGCAGAAAATTTCAAATTAAATGGTAAATTTGTATTCGATTTGGATACTCCGTTTGGTAAATACAACATGAACAAAAAGCTACATACCCACTTGAAATTCATAAAAACCCTTAATTCTTGTCATATTTTGGGATTCCCAGATATCAATTTTCACTTTTACAACGAAGGCCCGCGTTTCTTGATCTTATTGAATGTTAAAAGGATGCATGCTTCATCTTTTTGATACACCACTCTTACTATAACATAGCAAAGCATGTTCATTCATTTAGTCATGATATACTTGCAATAATTGTCACCAATATACCGGGGGAAAGGAAGTACACGTTCATGTAAATGCACGAAGCCACACATTATTGGTTAATATTCATGATTTTTAATTCAATCGTCGTATAGTCCTACATGTATATACATTTTAGATATCATAAGTATATTTTCAAAACTATTTGTATCATAAGATTGCCTACATTTGCCTAACCACTCCACAAAGTTGTATTGATCAAAACTCTCACGAAATATGTCAGTAGGCCTAAGACCTACAGGTCAAAACGTTGTCGATATTTTGATTTCTGGTGCGTTTTGCCCCAGTATCCCCTATCCCCCCCCCCCCCCCCCCCCCACGCCCGTGGAACTGATTTTCTGAGTCATTATGCTTATAGGATTGTTTTGACGTCAATGGATGTTATATGTTTTGTTTGTAAACTAAATAAAAATACTGAGTTTTCACACACAATCTCGCTCACTGGTATCTTTAAATATGATGGTCTGACAATAACAAATTGCAATTGTCCGAAATTGCAACGGTCAGGCGCGCACACGACTGACTTTGCCCGTTTGGCCCGTATTGTGACAATTTCGCACTTTAATGAATGAAAAAGTCAAATTTAATAATGTCAAGTGTTGCGATTATTACTTCAAATGTATTTTCAAAATATAAAACTAACATAAAATGCTACACAAACCAAGTTTTGCAACCACAAAGCCCGTATCGCCTGGTTTTAAAGACTATATCTGTGCGCCCTTTAAGGGTGCATACCACTATTACGCGCTAACGTGTGTTTCTATGGGAAAGATGCCTCGGGAAAACGGCAATATCTTGAGTTACCTTGCGACTCATTTAATGAAATCTTGGAATATTTATTAACACACATAGATCTTACCTGGGTCAAAAACTCAGATGGGGGTGACCGTTTACATTTTTCTATATTTCCCCCTTTATACGGAGTAGTATTTTTTAACACGAAATTAGACCTTGTAGCCCGTGTTGTGACCAATGTGTATCCCTCCGCCAATATTTTCAAATAAAACAGTAGATGTATACTCTTTTCATTCGAATTATCTCAGGTACACCTCAGTGAACAAATAAAGACCAAATTCAATCATTTTGAATGACATATCATGTCAATATTAACCATTCTTTCCGTTATTTAGGAACTACATTCGTGATCGCGATCGACGGAAGCTGGGCGTTGGACTGTAATAGTGGTGTGCACCCTTAAAGAGACCCATTTTCATCCAATTTCAGAAATCATTATTACATATTAAAGAGCAGAAAATTTCAAATTAAATGGTAAATTTGTATTCGATTTGGATACTCCGTTTGGTAAATACAACATGAACAAAAAGCTACATACCCACTTGAAATTCATAAAAACCCTTAATTCTTGTCATATTTTGGGATTCCCAGATATCAATTTTCACTTTTACAACGAAGGCCCGCGTTTCTTGATCTTATTGAATGTTAAAAGGATGCATGCTTCATCTTTTTGATACACCACTCTTACTATAACATAGCAAAGCATGTTCATTCATTTAGTCATGATATACTTGCAATAATTGTCACCAATATACCGGGGGAAAGGAAGTACACGTTCATGTAAATGCACGAAGCCACACATTATTGGTTAATATTCATGATTTTTAATTCAATCGTCGTATAGTCCTACATGTATATACATTTTAGATATCATAAGTATATTTTCAAAACTATTTGTATCATAAGATTGCCTACATTTGCCTAACCACTCCACAAAGTTGTATTGATCAAAACTCTCACGAAATATGTCAGTAGGCCTAAGACCTACAGGTCAAAACGTTGTCGATATTTTGATTTCTGGTGCGTTTTGCCCCAGTATCCCCTATCCCCCCCCCCCCCCCCCCCCACGCCCGTGGAACTGATTTTCTGAGTCATTATGCTTATAGGATTGTTTTGACGTCAATGGATGTTATATGTTTTGTTTGTAAACTAAATAAAAATACTGAGTTTTCACACACAATCTCGCTCACTGGTATCTTTAAATATGATGGTCTGACAATAACAAATTGCAATTGTCCGAAATTGCAACGGTCAGGCGCGCACACGACTGACTTTGCCCGTTTGGCCCGTATTGTGACAATTTCGCACTTTAATGAATGAAAAAGTCAAATTTAATAATGTCAAGTGTTGCGATTATTACTTCAAATGTATTTTCAAAATATAAAACTAACATAAAATGCTACACAAACCAAGTTTTGCAACCACAAAGCCCGTATCGCCTGGTTTTAAAGACTATATCTGTGCGCCCTTTAAGGGTGCATACCACTATTACGCGCTAACGTGTGTTTCTATGGGAAAGATGCCTCGGGAAAACGGCAATATCTTGAGTTACCTTGCGACTCATTTAATGAAATCTTGGAATATTTATTAACACACATAGATCTTACCTGGGTCAAAAACTCAGATGGGGGTGACCGTTTACATTTTTCTATATTTCCCCCTTTATACGGAGTAGTATTTTTTAACACGAAATTAGACCTTGTAGCCCGTGTTGTGACCAATGTGTATCCCTCCGCCAATATTTTCAAATAAAACAGTAGATGTATACTCTTTTCATTCGAATTATCTCAGGTACACCTCAGTGAACAAATAAAGACCAAATTCAATCATTTTGAATGACATATCATGTCAATATTAACCATTCTTTCCGTTATTTAGGAACTACATTCGTGATCGCGATCGACGGAAGCTGGGCGTTGGACTGTAATAGTGGTGTGCACCCTTAAAGAGACCCATTTTCATCCAATTTCAGAAATCATTATTACATATTAAAGAGCAGAAAATTTCAAATTAAATGGTAAATTTGTATTCGATTTGGATACTCCGTTTGGTAAATACAACATGAACAAAAAGCTACATACCCACTTGAAATTCATAAAAACCCTTAATTCTTGTCATATTTTGGGATTCCCAGATATCAATTTTCACTTTTACAACGAAGGCCCGCGTTTCTTGATCTTATTGAATGTTAAAAGGATGCATGCTTCATCTTTTTGATACACCACTCTTACTATAACATAGCAAAGCATGTTCATTCATTTAGTCATGATATACTTGCAATAATTGTCACCAATATACCGGGGGAAAGGAAGTACACGTTCATGTAAATGCACGAAGCCACACATTATTGGTTAATATTCATGATTTTTAATTCAATCGTCGTATAGTCCTACATGTATATACATTTTAGATATCATAAGTATATTTTCAAAACTATTTGTATCATAAGATTGCCTACATTTGCCTAACCACTCCACAAAGTTGTATTGATCAAAACTCTCACGAAATATGTCAGTAGGCCTAAGACCTACAGGTCAAAACGTTGTCGATATTTTGATTTCTGGTGCGTTTTGCCCCAGTATCCCCTATCCCCCCCCCCCCCCCCCCCCCACGCCCGTGGAACTGATTTTCTGAGTCATTATGCTTATAGGATTGTTTTGACGTCAATGGATGTTATATGTTTTGTTTGTAAACTAAATAAAAATACTGAGTTTTCACACACAATCTCGCTCACTGGTATCTTTAAATATGATGGTCTGACAATAACAAATTGCAATTGTCCGAAATTGCAACGGTCAGGCGCGCACACGACTGACTTTGCCCGTTTGGCCCGTATTGTGACAATTTCGCACTTTAATGAATGAAAAAGTCAAATTTAATAATGTCAAGTGTTGCGATTATTACTTCAAATGTATTTTCAAAATATAAAACTAACATAAAATGCTACACAAACCAAGTTTTGCAACCACAAAGCCCGTATCGCCTGGTTTTAAAGACTATATCTGTGCGCCCTTTAAGGGTGCATACCACTATTACGCGCTAACGTGTGTTTCTATGGGAAAGATGCCTCGGGAAAACGGCAATATCTTGAGTTACCTTGCGACTCATTTAATGAAATCTTGGAATATTTATTAACACACATAGATCTTACCTGGGTCAAAAACTCAGATGGGGGTGACCGTTTACATTTTTCTATATTTCCCCCTTTATACGGAGTAGTATTTTTTAACACGAAATTAGACCTTGTAGCCCGTGTTGTGACCAATGTGTATCCCTCCGCCAATATTTTCAAATAAAACAGTAGATGTATACTCTTTTCATTCGAATTATCTCAGGTACACCTCAGTGAACAAATAAAGACCAAATTCAATCATTTTGAATGACATATCATGTCAATATTAACCATTCTTTCCGTTATTTAGGAACTACATTCGTGATCGCGATCGACGGAAGCTGGGCGTTGGACTGTAATAGTGGTGTGCACCCTTAAAGAGACCCATTTTCATCCAATTTCAGAAATCATTATTACATATTAAAGAGCAGAAAATTTCAAATTAAATGGTAAATTTGTATTCGATTTGGATACTCCGTTTGGTAAATACAACATGAACAAAAAGCTACATACCCACTTGAAATTCATAAAAACCCTTAATTCTTGTCATATTTTGGGATTCCCAGATATCAATTTTCACTTTTACAACGAAGGCCCGCGTTTCTTGATCTTATTGAATGTTAAAAGGATGCATGCTTCATCTTTTTGATACACCACTCTTACTATAACATAGCAAAGCATGTTCATTCATTTAGTCATGATATACTTGCAATAATTGTCACCAATATACCGGGGGAAAGGAAGTACACGTTCATGTAAATGCACGAAGCCACACATTATTGGTTAATATTCATGATTTTTAATTCAATCGTCGTATAGTCCTACATGTATATACATTTTAGATATCATAAGTATATTTTCAAAACTATTTGTATCATAAGATTGCCTACATTTGCCTAACCACTCCACAAAGTTGTATTGATCAAAACTCTCACGAAATATGTCAGTAGGCCTAAGACCTACAGGTCAAAACGTTGTCGATATTTTGATTTCTGGTGCGTTTTGCCCCAGTATCCCCTATCCCCCCCCCCCCCCCCCCCCACGCCCGTGGAACTGATTTTCTGAGTCATTATGCTTATAGGATTGTTTTGACGTCAATGGATGTTATATGTTTTGTTTGTAAACTAAATAAAAATACTGAGTTTTCACACACAATCTCGCTCACTGGTATCTTTAAATATGATGGTCTGACAATAACAAATTGCAATTGTCCGAAATTGCAACGGTCAGGCGCGCACACGACTGACTTTGCCCGTTTGGCCCGTATTGTGACAATTTCGCACTTTAATGAATGAAAAAGTCAAATTTAATAATGTCAAGTGTTGCGATTATTACTTCAAATGTATTTTCAAAATATAAAACTAACATAAAATGCTACACAAACCAAGTTTTGCAACCACAAAGCCCGTATCGCCTGGTTTTAAAGACTATATCTGTGCGCCCTTTAAGGGTGCATACCACTATTACGCGCTAACGTGTGTTTCTATGGGAAAGATGCCTCGGGAAAACGGCAATATCTTGAGTTACCTTGCGACTCATTTAATGAAATCTTGGAATATTTATTAACACACATAGATCTTACCTGGGTCAAAAACTCAGATGGGGGTGACCGTTTACATTTTTCTATATTTCCCCCTTTATACGGAGTAGTATTTTTTAACACGAAATTAGACCTTGTAGCCCGTGTTGTGACCAATGTGTATCCCTCCGCCAATATTTTCAAATAAAACAGTAGATGTATACTCTTTTCATTCGAATTATCTCAGGTACACCTCAGTGAACAAATAAAGACCAAATTCAATCATTTTGAATGACATATCATGTCAATATTAACCATTCTTTCCGTTATTTAGGAACTACATTCGTGATCGCGATCGACGGAAGCTGGGCGTTGGACTGTAATAGTGGTGTGCACCCTTAAAGAGACCCATTTTCATCCAATTTCAGAAATCATTATTACATATTAAAGAGCAGAAAATTTCAAATTAAATGGTAAATTTGTATTCGATTTGGATACTCCGTTTGGTAAATACAACATGAACAAAAAGCTACATACCCACTTGAAATTCATAAAAACCCTTAATTCTTGTCATATTTTGGGATTCCCAGATATCAATTTTCACTTTTACAACGAAGGCCCGCGTTTCTTGATCTTATTGAATGTTAAAAGGATGCATGCTTCATCTTTTTGATACACCACTCTTACTATAACATAGCAAAGCATGTTCATTCATTTAGTCATGATATACTTGCAATAATTGTCACCAATATACCGGGGGAAAGGAAGTACACGTTCATGTAAATGCACGAAGCCACACATTATTGGTTAATATTCATGATTTTTAATTCAATCGTCGTATAGTCCTACATGTATATACATTTTAGATATCATAAGTATATTTTCAAAACTATTTGTATCATAAGATTGCCTACATTTGCCTAACCACTCCACAAAGTTGTATTGATCAAAACTCTCACGAAATATGTCAGTAGGCCTAAGACCTACAGGTCAAAACGTTGTCGATATTTTGATTTCTGGTGCGTTTTGCCCCAGTATCCCCTATCCCCCCCCCCCCCCCCCCCCCACGCCCGTGGAACTGATTTTCTGAGTCATTATGCTTATAGGATTGTTTTGACGTCAATGGATGTTATATGTTTTGTTTGTAAACTAAATAAAAATACTGAGTTTTCACACACAATCTCGCTCACTGGTATCTTTAAATATGATGGTCTGACAATAACAAATTGCAATTGTCCGAAATTGCAACGGTCAGGCGCGCACACGACTGACTTTGCCCGTTTGGCCCGTATTGTGACAATTTCGCACTTTAATGAATGAAAAAGTCAAATTTAATAATGTCAAGTGTTGCGATTATTACTTCAAATGTATTTTCAAAATATAAAACTAACATAAAATGCTACACAAACCAAGTTTTGCAACCACAAAGCCCGTATCGCCTGGTTTTAAAGACTATATCTGTGCGCCCTTTAAGGGTGCATACCACTATTACGCGCTAACGTGTGTTTCTATGGGAAAGATGCCTCGGGAAAACGGCAATATCTTGAGTTACCTTGCGACTCATTTAATGAAATCTTGGAATATTTATTAACACACATAGATCTTACCTGGGTCAAAAACTCAGATGGGGGTGACCGTTTACATTTTTCTATATTTCCCCCTTTATACGGAGTAGTATTTTTTAACACGAAATTAGACCTTGTAGCCCGTGTTGTGACCAATGTGTATCCCTCCGCCAATATTTTCAAATAAAACAGTAGATGTATACTCTTTTCATTCGAATTATCTCAGGTACACCTCAGTGAACAAATAAAGACCAAATTCAATCATTTTGAATGACATATCATGTCAATATTAACCATTCTTTCCGTTATTTAGGAACTACATTCGTGATCGCGATCGACGGAAGCTGGGCGTTGGACTGTAATAGTGGTGTGCACCCTTAAAGAGACCCATTTTCATCCAATTTCAGAAATCATTATTACATATTAAAGAGCAGAAAATTTCAAATTAAATGGTAAATTTGTATTCGATTTGGATACTCCGTTTGGTAAATACAACATGAACAAAAAGCTACATACCCACTTGAAATTCATAAAAACCCTTAATTCTTGTCATATTTTGGGATTCCCAGATATCAATTTTCACTTTTACAACGAAGGCCCGCGTTTCTTGATCTTATTGAATGTTAAAAGGATGCATGCTTCATCTTTTTGATACACCACTCTTACTATAACATAGCAAAGCATGTTCATTCATTTAGTCATGATATACTTGCAATAATTGTCACCAATATACCGGGGGAAAGGAAGTACACGTTCATGTAAATGCACGAAGCCACACATTATTGGTTAATATTCATGATTTTTAATTCAATCGTCGTATAGTCCTACATGTATATACATTTTAGATATCATAAGTATATTTTCAAAACTATTTGTATCATAAGATTGCCTACATTTGCCTAACCACTCCACAAAGTTGTATTGATCAAAACTCTCACGAAATATGTCAGTAGGCCTAAGACCTACAGGTCAAAACGTTGTCGATATTTTGATTTCTGGTGCGTTTTGCCCCAGTATCCCCTATCCCCCCCCCCCCCCCCCCCCCACGCCCGTGGAACTGATTTTCTGAGTCATTATGCTTATAGGATTGTTTTGACGTCAATGGATGTTATATGTTTTGTTTGTAAACTAAATAAAAATACTGAGTTTTCACACACAATCTCGCTCACTGGTATCTTTAAATATGATGGTCTGACAATAACAAATTGCAATTGTCCGAAATTGCAACGGTCAGGCGCGCACACGACTGACTTTGCCCGTTTGGCCCGTATTGTGACAATTTCGCACTTTAATGAATGAAAAAGTCAAATTTAATAATGTCAAGTGTTGCGATTATTACTTCAAATGTATTTTCAAAATATAAAACTAACATAAAATGCTACACAAACCAAGTTTTGCAACCACAAAGCCCGTATCGCCTGGTTTTAAAGACTATATCTGTGCGCCCTTTAAGGGTGCATACCACTATTACGCGCTAACGTGTGTTTCTATGGGAAAGATGCCTCGGGAAAACGGCAATATCTTGAGTTACCTTGCGACTCATTTAATGAAATCTTGGAATATTTATTAACACACATAGATCTTACCTGGGTCAAAAACTCAGATGGGGGTGACCGTTTACATTTTTCTATATTTCCCCCTTTATACGGAGTAGTATTTTTTAACACGAAATTAGACCTTGTAGCCCGTGTTGTGACCAATGTGTATCCCTCCGCCAATATTTTCAAATAAAACAGTAGATGTATACTCTTTTCATTCGAATTATCTCAGGTACACCTCAGTGAACAAATAAAGACCAAATTCAATCATTTTGAATGACATATCATGTCAATATTAACCATTCTTTCCGTTATTTAGGAACTACATTCGTGATCGCGATCGACGGAAGCTGGGCGTTGGACTGTAATAGTGGTGTGCACCCTTAAAGAGACCCATTTTCATCCAATTTCAGAAATCATTATTACATATTAAAGAGCAGAAAATTTCAAATTAAATGGTAAATTTGTATTCGATTTGGATACTCCGTTTGGTAAATACAACATGAACAAAAAGCTACATACCCACTTGAAATTCATAAAAACCCTTAATTCTTGTCATATTTTGGGATTCCCAGATATCAATTTTCACTTTTACAACGAAGGCCCGCGTTTCTTGATCTTATTGAATGTTAAAAGGATGCATGCTTCATCTTTTTGATACACCACTCTTACTATAACATAGCAAAGCATGTTCATTCATTTAGTCATGATATACTTGCAATAATTGTCACCAATATACCGGGGGAAAGGAAGTACACGTTCATGTAAATGCACGAAGCCACACATTATTGGTTAATATTCATGATTTTTAATTCAATCGTCGTATAGTCCTACATGTATATACATTTTAGATATCATAAGTATATTTTCAAAACTATTTGTATCATAAGATTGCCTACATTTGCCTAACCACTCCACAAAGTTGTATTGATCAAAACTCTCACGAAATATGTCAGTAGGCCTAAGACCTACAGGTCAAAACGTTGTCGATATTTTGATTTCTGGTGCGTTTTGCCCCAGTATCCCCTATCCCCCCCCCCCCCCCCCCCCCACGCCCGTGGAACTGATTTTCTGAGTCATTATGCTTATAGGATTGTTTTGACGTCAATGGATGTTATATGTTTTGTTTGTAAACTAAATAAAAATACTGAGTTTTCACACACAATCTCGCTCACTGGTATCTTTAAATATGATGGTCTGACAATAACAAATTGCAATTGTCCGAAATTGCAACGGTCAGGCGCGCACACGACTGACTTTGCCCGTTTGGCCCGTATTGTGACAATTTCGCACTTTAATGAATGAAAAAGTCAAATTTAATAATGTCAAGTGTTGCGATTATTACTTCAAATGTATTTTCAAAATATAAAACTAACATAAAATGCTACACAAACCAAGTTTTGCAACCACAAAGCCCGTATCGCCTGGTTTTAAAGACTATATCTGTGCGCCCTTTAAGGGTGCATACCACTATTACGCGCTAACGTGTGTTTCTATGGGAAAGATGCCTCGGGAAAACGGCAATATCTTGAGTTACCTTGCGACTCATTTAATGAAATCTTGGAATATTTATTAACACACATAGATCTTACCTGGGTCAAAAACTCAGATGGGGGTGACCGTTTACATTTTTCTATATTTCCCCCTTTATACGGAGTAGTATTTTTTAACACGAAATTAGACCTTGTAGCCCGTGTTGTGACCAATGTGTATCCCTCCGCCAATATTTTCAAATAAAACAGTAGATGTATACTCTTTTCATTCGAATTATCTCAGGTACACCTCAGTGAACAAATAAAGACCAAATTCAATCATTTTGAATGACATATCATGTCAATATTAACCATTCTTTCCGTTATTTAGGAACTACATTCGTGATCGCGATCGACGGAAGCTGGGCGTTGGACTGTAATAGTGGTGTGCACCCTTAAAGAGACCCATTTTCATCCAATTTCAGAAATCATTATTACATATTAAAGAGCAGAAAATTTCAAATTAAATGGTAAATTTGTATTCGATTTGGATACTCCGTTTGGTAAATACAACATGAACAAAAAGCTACATACCCACTTGAAATTCATAAAAACCCTTAATTCTTGTCATATTTTGGGATTCCCAGATATCAATTTTCACTTTTACAACGAAGGCCCGCGTTTCTTGATCTTATTGAATGTTAAAAGGATGCATGCTTCATCTTTTTGATACACCACTCTTACTATAACATAGCAAAGCATGTTCATTCATTTAGTCATGATATACTTGCAATAATTGTCACCAATATACCGGGGGAAAGGAAGTACACGTTCATGTAAATGCACGAAGCCACACATTATTGGTTAATATTCATGATTTTTAATTCAATCGTCGTATAGTCCTACATGTATATACATTTTAGATATCATAAGTATATTTTCAAAACTATTTGTATCATAAGATTGCCTACATTTGCCTAACCACTCCACAAAGTTGTATTGATCAAAACTCTCACGAAATATGTCAGTAGGCCTAAGACCTACAGGTCAAAACGTTGTCGATATTTTGATTTCTGGTGCGTTTTGCCCCAGTATCCCCTATCCCCCCCCCCCCCCCCCCCCCCACGCCCGTGGAACTGATTTTCTGAGTCATTATGCTTATAGGATTGTTTTGACGTCAATGGATGTTATATGTTTTGTTTGTAAACTAAATAAAAATACTGAGTTTTCACACACAATCTCGCTCACTGGTATCTTTAAATATGATGGTCTGACAATAACAAATTGCAATTGTCCGAAATTGCAACGGTCAGGCGCGCACACGACTGACTTTGCCCGTTTGGCCCGTATTGTGACAATTTCGCACTTTAATGAATGAAAAAGTCAAATTTAATAATGTCAAGTGTTGCGATTATTACTTCAAATGTATTTTCAAAATATAAAACTAACATAAAATGCTACACAAACCAAGTTTTGCAACCACAAAGCCCGTATCGCCTGGTTTTAAAGACTATATCTGTGCGCCCTTTAAGGGTGCATACCACTATTACGCGCTAACGTGTGTTTCTATGGGAAAGATGCCTCGGGAAAACGGCAATATCTTGAGTTACCTTGCGACTCATTTAATGAAATCTTGGAATATTTATTAACACACATAGATCTTACCTGGGTCAAAAACTCAGATGGGGGTGACCGTTTACATTTTTCTATATTTCCCCCTTTATACGGAGTAGTATTTTTTAACACGAAATTAGACCTTGTAGCCCGTGTTGTGACCAATGTGTATCCCTCCGCCAATATTTTCAAATAAAACAGTAGATGTATGTATACTCTTTTCATTCGAATTATCTCAGGTACACCTCAGTGAACAAATAAAGACCAAATTCAATCATTTTGAATGACATATCATGTCAATATTAACCATTCTTTCCGTTATTTAGGAACTACATTCGTGATCGCGATCGACGGAAGCTGGGCGTTGGACTGTAATAGTGGTGTGCACCCTTAATACCACGTCAGTTGTTTACTTGCTAGTCATAAATAAAAAGATCCAATGCGACTTTTCTGAACCACTTTTGCTAGCTCTTAGTTTCATAGCAATGTCATGAATTCCAAAGAGAACATAAAAGGACAAGTTTGAGTCTCCAAAAATGTGAGTGAGTCCATGGACGGTGGGACCAAGTGGGCCATAAAAATGATTCCCTTCCAACATTGTACTTTTACCCGATACCCAAATTATAGATTTGGTACCAATCTATCGAAACTAGAGCTTACATCAGTTACGAAAATGAAAATACCCGGCGAAGAATCACATTTTAGCGAAAGAGTAAAAATAATGCACAGATTAAATACAAAATAAATCAATTTCAAATGAATCTCCACATTAAATGTGCATTAAATAATCGTGATTTAGCCGACAATTTTTTTTAAAATAAGCTTATTATTATTTTTTATTATTTTTATTTTGATGAATGAAATGATGGATAATTCCAGAATCAAATGTTTAGAGACATTTTGGGAATCTCGGGTCCCAAAATGGGCCCCAAGATATCGACTTAGTCTAAAAAATGATGGATACCATGATAAAATGTGTCCCGATGTGATTTTTTGGATGATTTCACATTTTGAGCTACTTATTATAAAGTCTGTGTACTGTATTCCCTTTACGAAAATGCAATCACCAAAATGTGATTGCAGCAAGGTGGTACCAGGTTGCACAAGGTTGTCGCACGGTTGCGTAAGGTTGCACAAGTTTGTCACAGGTTGTCGCACGGTTGCGTAAGGTTGCACAAGTTTGTCGCAAGGTTGCACAAAGGTTGTGGATGATTGCTTCAAGGTTGCGCAACCTTCTCAGAATAACCAAACTGGTTGCGCAAGGTTGTATTTTTCCAAATTTAACCTTGCGCAAGGTTGCAGAATTGATTGCGATTTTCATAAGGGACGGGTCAAACTGCAACACATTTGACGCAGAAACAAAATGGCGAGCAATTTAGCCTAAAGAAATGAATGGACACCATAAAATGTGTACCGATTTGAATTTTTGGGATTTTTTTCACATTTTGAGCTACGTATAGCCATGGACTTATCAGACTGTCTGATAAGTCCATGGTGTAGCTAACCGGTCAAACCGCAACATATTTGACGGAGAAGAAAAAAATCTGACAATTTAGCCTAAAAAATGACAGACACCATAAAATGTGTCCTGATTTGATTTTTTGGACATGATTTCACATTTTGAGCTGCGTATCAAGTCTGTGTAGCTAACCGGTCAAACCGCAACATATTTGACGGAGAAGAAAAAAATCTGACAATTTAGCCTAAAAAATGACAGACACCATAAAATGTGTCCTGATTTGATTTTTTGGACATGATTTCACATTTTGAGCTGCGTATCAAGTCTGTGTAGCTAACCGGTCAAACCGCAACATATTTGACGGAGAAGAAAAAAATCTGACAATTTAGCCTAAAAAATGACAGACACCATAAAATGTGTCCTGATTTGATTTTTTGGACATGATTTCACATTTTGAGCTGCGTATCAAGTCTGTGTAGCTAACCGGTCAAACCGCAACATATTTGACGGAGAAGAAAAAAATCTGACAATTTAGCCTAAAAAATGACAGACACCATAAAATGTGTCCTGATTTGATTTTTTGGACATGATTTCACATTTTGAGCTGCGTATCAAGTCTGTGTAGCTAACCGGTCAAACCGCAACATATTTGACGGAGAAGAAAAAAATCTGACAATTTAGCCTAAAAAATGACAGACACCATAAAATGTGTCCTGATTTGATTTTTTGAACATGATTTCACATTTTCAGCTGCGTATCAAGTCTGTGTAGCTAACCGGTCAAACCGCAACATATTTGACGGAGAAGAAAAAAATCTGACAATTTAGCCTAAAAAATGACAGACACCATAAAATGTGTCCTGATTTGATTTTTTGGACATGATTTCACATTTTGAGCTGCGTATCAAGTCTGTGTAGCTAACCGGTCAAACCGCAACATATTTGACGGAGAAGAAAAAAATCTGACAATTTAGCCTAAAAAATGACAGACACCATAAAATGTGTCCTGATTTGATTTTTTGGACATGATTTCACATTTTGAGCTGCGTATCAAGTCTGTGTAGCTAACCGGTCAAACCGCAACATATTTGACGGAGAAGAAAAAAATCTGACAATTTAGCCTAAAAAATGACAGACACCATAAAATGTGTCCTGATTTGATTTTTTGGACATGATTTCACATTTTGAGCTGCGTATCAAGTCTGTGTAGCTAACCGGTCAAACCGCAACATATTTGACGGAGAAGAAAAAAATCTGACAATTTAGCCTAAAAAATGACAGACACCATAAAATGTGTCCTGATTTGATTTTTTGGACATGATTTCACATTTTGAGCTGCGTATCAAGTCTGTGTAGCTAACCGGTCAAACCGCAACATATTTGACGGAGAAGAAAAAAATCTGACAATTTAGCCTAAAAAATGACAGACACCATAAAATGTGTCCTGATTTGATTTTTTGGACATGATTTCACATTTTGAGCTGCGTATCAAGTCTGTGTAGCTAACCGGTCAAACCGCAACATATTTGAAGTGAGAAGAAAAAAATCTGACAATTTAGCCTAAAAAATGACAGACACCATAAAATGTGTCCTGATTTGATTTTTTGAACATGATTTCACATTTTCAGCTGCGTATCAAGTCTGTGTAGCTAACCGGTCAAACCGCAACATATTTGACGGAGAAGAAAAAAATCTGACAATTTAGCCTAAAAAATGACAGACACCATAAAATGTGTCCTGATTTGATTTTTTGGACATGATTTCACATTTTGAGCTGCGTATCAAGTCTGTGTAGCTAACCGGTCAAACCGCAACATATTTGACGGAGAAGAAAAAAATCTGACAATTTAGCCTAAAAAATGACAGACACCATAAAATGTGTCCTGATTTGATTTTTTGGACATGATTTCACATTTTGAGCTGCGTATCAAGTCTGTGTAGCTAACCGGTCAAACCGCAACATATTTGACGGAGAAGAAAAAAATCTGACAATTTAGCCTAAAAAATGACAGACACCATAAAATGTGTCCTGATTTGATTTTTTGGACATGATTTCACATTTTGAGCTGCGTATCAAGTCTGTGTAGCTAACCGGTCAAACCGCAACATATTTGACGGAGAAGAAAAAAATCTGACAATTTAGCCTAAAAAATGACAGACACCATAAAATGTGTCCTGATTTGATTTTTTGGATATGATTTCACATTTTGAGCTATGTATAAAGTCTGTGTAGCTAGCCGGTCATACTGCAACACATTTGACGGAGAAAAAAAAATCATACAATTTAGCCTAAAAAATGACAGACACCATAAAATGTATCCTGATTTGATTTTTTGGACATGATTTCACATTTTGAGCTGCGTATCAAGTCTGTGTAGCTAACGGGTCAAACCGCAACACATTTGACGGAGAAAAAAACATTCCGGCAATTTAGCCTAAAAAATGGCGGACACCATGAAATGTGTCCCGATTTGATTTTTTGGATATGATTTCACATTTTGAGTTACGTATAAAGTCTGTGTAGCTAGCCGGTCATACTGCAACACATTTGACGGAGAAAAAAAAATCAGACAATTTAGCCTAAAAAATGACAGACACCATAAAATGTGTCCTGATTTGATTTTTTGGACATGATTTCACATTTTGAGCTGCGTATAAAGTCTGTGTAGCTAACGGGTCAAACCGCAACACATTTGACGGAGAAAAAAACATTCCGGCAATTTAGCCTAAAAAATGACGGACACCTTGAAATGTGTCCCAATTTGATTTTTTGGATATGATTTCACATTTTGAGCTACGTATGAAGTCTGTGTAGCTAGCCGGTCATACTGCAACACATTTGACGGAGAGAAAAAAAATCCGACAATTTAGCCTAAAAAATGACAAACACCATAAAATGTGTCCTGATTTGATTTTTTGGACATGATTTCACATTTTGAGCTGCGTATCAAGTCTGTGTAGCTAACGGGCAAACCGCAACACATTTGACGGAGAAAAAAACATTCCGGCAATTTAGCCTAAAAAATGGCGGACACCATGAAATGTGTCCCGATTTGATTTTTTGGATATGATTTCACATTTTGAGCTACGTATAAAGTCTGTGTAGCTAGCCGGTCATACTGCAACACATTTGACGGAGAGAAAAAAATCTGGCAATTTAGCCTAAAAAATGACAGACACCATAAAAAGTGTCCCGATTTGATTTTTTGGATATGATTTCACTTTTTGAGCTACATATAAAGTCTGTGTAGCTAACGGGTCAAACCGCAACACATTTGACTGGGAGTAAAAGATATCTGGCAATTTAGCCTAAAAAATGACGGACACCATAATAATGTGTCCCGATTTGATTTTTTGGATTTGATTTCACATTTTGAGTTAGGTATAAAGTCTGTGTAGCTAACGGGTCAAACTGCAACACATTTGACGGAGAAAAAATAATTCCTGCAATTTAGCCTAAAAAATGACAGACCCCATAAAATGTGTCCCGATTTGATTGTTTGGATATGATTTCATTTTTTGAGCTGCGTATGTAGCTAACGGGTCAAACCGCAACACGTCATTTGACGGAGAAAAAACATTCCGGCAATTTAGCCTAAAAAATGGTGGACACCATGAAATGTGTCCCGATTTCATATTTTGGATATGATTTCACATTTTGAGCTACATATAAAGTCTGTGTAGCTAGCCGGTCATACTGCAACACATTTGACGGAGAAAACAAATCCAACAATTTAGCCTAAAAAATGACAGACACCATCAAATGTGTCCTGATTTGACTTTTTGGACATGATTTCACATTTTGAGCTACGTATAAAGTCTGTGTAGTTAACCGATCAAACCGCAACATATTTGACGGAGAAAACAAATCCGGCAATTTAGCCTAAAAAATGAGTGACACCATAAAATGTCTCCCGATTTGATTTTTTAGATATGATTTCACTTCATGAGCTACGTATAAAGTCTGTGTAGCTAACTGGTCAAACCTCAACAAATTTGATGGAGAAAAAAATTCCGGCAATTTAGCCTAAAAAATGACGGACACCATAAAATGTGTCCCGATTTGATTTTTTTGATATGATTTCACTTTTTGAGCTACGTGTAAAGTATGTGTACAATGAACTGATCAAACCGCAACACATTTGACGTATCAAATGATGTTCGCATTTCAAATTTTATCTCCAATATAAGTTTACATTAAATAATCGTGATTTAGCCGAAAAGGTGTTTTTAAGTAAGCTTATTTTTATTATTTTTGTTTATTATTTTGATGAATGAAATGATGGATAATTTTCAAATCAAATGTTTAGAGACATTTCGAGAATCAAACTATCCATTATAACAACACATCGCTAACAATGTGAGTGTGACAGTCATCGAATCTGGTTCCGCTGGGATCCTAAAGTACCAACCACATTAAACATGTCTACCGAAACCGCTCAACCAAAAACCATGCAACCCGATAACCGCAAAACCCGCGAACCGCGAAGCCCGAGAACCGCTCTAGTTATAATCTAAGGATTGTAGATATGGTAACTCAAAATCAAATATACAGGGTGATCGACCTAAACCTTATACACAGGGTGTAACAATTAACATTTTATACAAAATGATGATTTTCTTTTTTTTCTTCCATTGTCTAAATGCAGGAACTATTTGAAGGCTAGCGCTAGGCATGTTTATTTTGTAATTGAATTAATTACCCATCTAGCCATTAGGCCTATACAATATTAATTGGTCGATTTAATAGGAAATATATATACAGGGTGGTAAAAATGCGAAATTTTAAATGCTGGAAAATGGAACCCCCTCCCTCTCTCAATCTTGCTTTCATTGGAAGATGAGATTTTACTTCTTTTTTGAAGTAGGCATATGGGCGATTCCATGAAAATGTGACGGAGCAAAAAAACTAAAAAATGCTCCAAAAGATTTAATTTTACATTCATGTTGTGCAAAGCCTATGCAAACGTTCAGGAAAAAAATATTGCAACCATTGACCGTTGTTAACTATGATTTTTTAAACTTTTCTTACTTCCAAAACGGGAACACGTGTTACCGAAGCAACACTTTTTTGAAAATATTTCCTAATTGATTTGATTTTAATTGATGCCACTTATAATTTTAATCCTATTAGT